>JANTNT010042999.1:0-12418 GCA_024752375.1 Entacmaea quadricolor | reverse complement strand
AAAACGCTAGTGTGGACGCGGATCGATCGATGCGTTTTCGCACCTATCGAAAACGCATCCAAACGAAAACGCATCAGAGTGGACGGGGCCTAAACTACTGTTCTTAGGAAATTGGAGCGTATCTCGGAAATGGCCTGTTGAGTTGTTACTCGTTGCTTATAGTTATTCCAAAAATCTTAGTCCAGAAAGATGTTGAAAAATTGGCTTGCAAATTACATATGTAAGATGCGGAACTTCATTGATTATCCGTTTCTTGAACTCATCGAAATATTCGCTGAGTAGTTCCTCCTCTGTAATGAAGACCGGTGTAATTCGTTTTGTTGCATAAAAATCTTGAACTACTTTAATTTTTACTAAACAGTTTTTATCTACAGACGCCGGCAAGCAAATTCACACGAGAACTGATCAATCGAAGCTTTTTCACACGAGAACCTTTTACGAGAACATTTTTCACACGAGAACCTTGTCTCCGCCCCCTAGCAACAACTGACATTCAGCCATATCAACGTTACAAATTAACTGTCGCAACACACGTTAAGAACAACTTCTGATCGGCAGTCCAGGGGCGGATCCAGAAATCAAAGAAAGGGTGGGCCGGACAACTTCGCACTGAGACAAAACCTTCAAGACTGTATGTAGACTTAAAGAAAATATATCACTCAAAAGGGGGGGCCGCGGTCCCTTCGGCCCACCCCTAAATCCGCCCAATGCAGTCAACCAGAATCGGCTATAGCATTCATTCGTTACCAGTATCTTCGCGACATTCTGATGAGAAGACACAAAACAAGCAGAAAGACAGAATCGACTCGAACAGTTGGAAAATAAATTGGCGCACACTAAACACCAAGGATTATTTCAGTCCGAGAAAGAAAGTATACAAGTTTACAGGTTTGTAGTTCTTTCTAAACTTCTTCTTCTTTTTTTTTTTTTTTTTTTTTGGCTGAAAATGTTGAGGTTCGCTTGTCCACTCAAGAGAATAAAATATGCCCGCGGTGTGTTGCCCTGGTTAAGCTTTTTGGTTTGGCCCGTTTTATATTGCAGACCATTATACCTCTGACTCAAGCACTATTATATTGGGTCGTGTAGGATTTGTCGGTAGCTGCTGTGTATGTAGGCGGCAGATTTCTAAAAATTTAGATAAATTGTCCCTAAGTTAAACAAGGTCAACTAAAATCTTTTCAAACGCCGCTTTTTGCACGTAATGCTCACTAAAATACATGCCTAGAACTGAAAGTACTAAAAGGATTAGAAGAAATTCGATAGTTGATATCGTGTATTTGAGGACAGGAAGATAAAAGCCGTCGATAAATCGAACAAGATATTGCTTGAAAATCTACCGCTAATTCACTGGCGATCAACAAACGGAAGTCGAAAATAATAAACATAAAAGAACAAATTCCTTTGAGCATTGTCCAACGCATTAAGCTTTTACAATCGCTTGCCGACATATTCATGAGACAAGAGAAATGCTTTATATTTTATTAAGAAAAATTAAGTGATTATAACCAGTTTTTAAGGAGAAAGTTTATCCTTGTGTCAATTATTTTTTAGTCCTTGTCCTTCTCAGCCAATCAAAGCACAAGAAACCGACCAGCTATTTTTGGTCTTCTGGCTTTTTGTTAAGAGTTTTGGGGTTCATTAAATGAATGATTTATCCGGGGATTAGTGAAAAAAATTTTGGCCGAGAGCGCAATGCCAAACAATTCCCGATGACTGATAACTCTGAATCCTAAACCCTGTAGATTTTTCTTGTCATATATTTTCTCAACGGAAGCACTTGAATGAAACCTCTTGAAGGCTTTGCGAACGAGTTTTGAATGAATTCATACCTAAAATAGTGATATTTTAAAATAGAAATTGTTTGTTAAATATGATTAAAAACTCCTTCTTCTTTGAACTGCTTTTCTTCTTCTTCTTCTTCTTCTTTTTCAATAGTTTGCAACAGTTTCAAGCTTATCTTTCAGTTGAGCGAATCTTGGGAAGACCAAAAATAACTCTACTTTACATATTGAAAGGATCAGGCGAAAGAGGTTATCTTTCACACGATTTGAGTCCGGCTATCTAACAGATCAAACAGTCACTAATAAGGGACCGGTCATTATTTAAGTCGGGGGGAAGGTGGAGGAGAAATTGCTTTTGATGCCAAAAAATTTCGAGACCCCACTCTGATAGCATTTATTTTTTTCGGGAGCCCCCCAATTTCTCTCCAAAAATTTTCAGGACCCCCCCAATTTCTCCTCCACCCCCCCTCCGACTTAAATAATGACCGCTCCCTAAGGGAACATTCATTTTTTATGGGGTAGGGGGGCTGGTGGAAATAAGGGGGGCCACCCAAAATAATACAGTGTCATCCAAAAAAAATTCATAGTATTGGGGATGGGCCACCTGAAATAATACATACATGAGGGGTTGGGCCATCAAAAAAATATATAGTGTTTTACAAATTTCCACCAGCCCCCCCAACCCCATAAAAAATGAATGGTCCCTAACGAATGTATTCGGCTCTTGATAAACATGGGAAAGGCTCTACTGTACTGGAGAGCAAACAAACTTTAAACTACGCTGTACTTAAAAATTTTTAAATTGGTAATTGCTTAAAAATAAAAAATTGTATTTTAAATGGGTTTCGAAATTTTTTTAAACAACTGAAGAATTTTCTTTGGAATCCAGTATAATCACGTGATTTCTATTAAACTATAGAGGCCCTATTGGATTTTTTTAATGGTTTTTGTGGAGGAATAGAAAATTTTTATTCATATTTGTTTTGTAAGGCACTTTTTTTAATAGCATGATTGATCAATATTGTGTGTTTAAAAAAAACTGTACGAAAGTTTCTATTGCCGGTTGCCGCTGGTCGGTTCACCTCCTGGGCTCATCAAGACGTGACCGGTACAGTTCACTCAAGCCGGCCTGAAAAAAAAAAAGATTAATTTAGAATTTTCTTTTCATTTTTTAAAGAAATAAATGATGGCACCTAAAGACTTTCAATTAAATGAAGATTTCATTTTAGATGTGACGAAAATTGCCTGACAAAAAAATTAACAACTGTCCGGCCAATAAAATTCGTTTTTACCACGTGACGATAGGTGCACCAATGTTGAGATATTTATTGTCTCTAAAAGTACCTCGAACTAAAATATTAAACGATATTTTTAAAATTTCCGAGAGCAAAATGATGCTTTTATCCCTGGAAAAACAAAATAAGACATGTTGTTTGAACTAATAGTAAAATGTATTTTGTTAACAACTTTTATGTAACAGAAATTTTTATTTTTTAAGTAAAATATTTTTGTAATTCATTGGTAAACATTATTCTATGGAAAACAACTGAAATTTTTCGTTATTTTTTGATATAACCAGAAATAGGTTTTTTTAACCTTTTAGTTCCCCTTCCAGTATTTTATAGATATCATTATACCTAATACCTGATGAAATTGAAATTGTTCAGTGAGAAACGATATTGAACTGTCAATTTTATCAACCACAGCTATTTAATTCACACGACAGAGGAAAACCTCTCTTGATATTTTTGACATCCTCCAGATTTCGTTTGAACCACAAGATATGAGGAATTATAAATACTGATTGTGTGGTATAAGTCTTACGGGATATGAATGTATTTAGAAGGTCATATTCGACTTTTTAGGCTAAAAGATCCTCTTTTAACTATTACTGTCATATTTATTTCAACTTTGAAAGGATCGAAAAAAATGATCCATGTTATGAAATGCCAAAAATGAGAGTTCTTCCGCGTCTAGACAGCTTTAAAAAATGATTGAATAGTTGTCAAACAAGCTGGAAAAAATACTTAATGGGATTTCACTTAATAATGAAGACTAAAAAATTCTAAAGACAGTTTTTTTTTCTTGGCGCCAATAAATTGCCCTGAATTTATCTTTTTTGTTTTTCCCCTGATTCCCCCTGCTGTTCGGGATTATTGAGGCTAAACATAGGCTCACAAGTAGATTTAGATAACCTTATGCCCAAAATAAAATTTAAAAAATCATCTTTTATATTTCTTTCAGAATATCAGCACATTATTTGATTTTTCTTTCGAAATACTTTTAATGAATTTTGGCGCCGAACTTTTCATTATTGCTTGTGATAATTTCTTTTTTTGTTTGTTTGTTGTTGTTTCTTTTTATGCTTGCGCTTCAAAGTAAAACTAGTTTTTAAAAGTATTATTTTTGCCCTTAATTATTTATATTAAAAAGGTGTTCTCTACGTATGATTCTTGTACATATCCTTTTAAAAATTCATTAATTGAAGATGCTTGTATTAGTATATCTTTTGTCAGATGTTTTTAGTGAATACCTGATTGAAGCTCATATTTCTTGCGGTTTCTTTGGTGTTGGATTGAAGATTCGCAAGCAAAGGCACTGATTTTATGATTTGACAGTTAAAGTTTAGTTAGGGATTTAGTTTTAGAGTTAGCAGACCAATAAACATATTCAAAGTCAATTTATGGGGAAATGTTTCGAGTGGTTCTCAATCACAATCAACTTTGAAGGCACAAAGAGCTATTTACCAAATTAAAGGTTTGCCTAATGTGTTTCAAAATTGAAGTGCAAGCGTGATGAATATTTTATAACAAGCAGCATGAAGCTGTACTACGATACTTTTAATAGTCAATAAAGGTTTTTTTATTAATTTGGGGAGCCCCGGCTTCGAGGTCGATGATAATAAAAACAAAAATACACTTCAAAAAAAGTACGACATTTCTGAGTTTCAACACAAACAACATCGATCTTCAGTGCGTAACTGATAAAGTTCGTCAACTTTATATATACTGAAGATGGATGTTGTTTCATCCGAAATGTTTGTGTCCAAACTCAGAAATGTCGTACTTTTTAAAGTGTATTTCTATAATTCTGCTTAACCGAAAGTTTGGTAATAACAAAAATGCTTGAAAACTCCAAAAAGAATATCAAATGTGAATAATAAGAATAAGAATTTTCTGAAAAAAAGTTGACGTAACTTTAGCAAGCAAGCGCGTACTGATGACTACTCATTCCATTGTCAGTGATACAAGTAAACTTCGCCCTCTTTTATAAAAGAAAGAAAGAGGGCGAAAGAAAGATTTTTATTTTGAAGACAAAAATGTCAGGAAATGCCAATCTTGTGACACTATTTTGTCTTAAAATAAATCTATGTTTACTTTTTAAATTTTTCCTATCGGAAAGCTAAGGACATTCTACGAGTATTTAGGATTTTAACATCATTTTTAAAGCCTCTTTCAGTCTCCAGACATTAAGACATTAAGGCAAAATCACACGATATTCAAAGCGATTAGTGCAAATGACTTCACATGAATAAATTTTAGTATCTTAACACATTTTTGCGGTGAGCATCTCTAAGCCTTCGACAGAAAAAGTCCGTCTTTCATTGGTCCTTGTTAAAGTCCTAGGACGGGTCCCATTGTAATCTTTTGAAGTGCAAAAACAAAAG
This sequence comes from Entacmaea quadricolor, assembly GCA_024752375.1. Classification (NCBI taxonomy): domain Eukaryota; kingdom Metazoa; phylum Cnidaria; class Anthozoa; order Actiniaria; family Actiniidae; genus Entacmaea; species Entacmaea quadricolor. Next base: position 6,970 of record JANTNT010042999.1, on the reverse strand, counting down.
CGATTATCAAAGAAATTAAGTTCTGTTTGGAGACGTCAAAAAAGATTTGAATAAATCAGGGTGAGAAACATAGGTTGTGAATGTAGAGGTCAGTCTGCATAGACTAGGGTTTGTTTTTCAAGTGTTATCCGAGTAAACACAGCATTTTACGGGCGTTCTGTGGGATTTTAGACCAAACTGTCAATAACGATTGATTTATGGAACTTCCCGCTTCAATGGTTGTGATTGGCTGTCGGTTTATTTCTACCCCCGCCCCCCTTTTACGTAATGCACAACTCTGATTGTCTGCTGCTGTCATCATTGACAAGCTAGCTAATTATCGACTCTACGTGCAGCATTCCGCGGCGGGTCGTACGGTGTTCTTCGCCACCCTGCTGTTAAAAATTGCTCTCACATTATTTTGCCATTGCAGTGAACAGCAAGCCGAGTGATTTTTTTCACGTTCGATTTCGACGTCTGAGTAACGAAGTTTGGTAACACACCATACGCCGATCACGTCCTGTCGTTCCAACAAAACAACACTCAATCGAGTCCATTTACCGTTGCTTTGTCTTCACAACCAAAATGGCGAATTACGTCGCGTTGTTGAGTTGCTGTTTGGTTTATTTTCTTGGATCTGTGGATGGATTAACGCCGAGTTGTACGTCGGTGAGGACGAAGTATCTAGCAAAAGGTTTACTCCAGAGCGATGTACCCGCTAAAGCAGTTTCTGGTGAGTGAGGGCAAACTCATGCTGGGGGTGTTTTGTGCAAAAATCGCGGGATTTTTCCCTGTCGAATTAACTTGATTTGAATTACTGACCTAGAAGTTGATATCTAAAAACATTTTAAACGGGTTCTAATGGCGTTCTTTTCCTTCAGATTCCAGTTTGAAAGTGTGTTCTACATCTTCAAGTGGCTGTTGCTCTAAACGAATGGAGGACAGTTTTGCGGGTCTCGCCAAGACCGAATTTAATGTCGCTCTGACAGCGAAGACAAACGATTTAAAGACTATATTCGCCAATAATAGAAAAGTTTTCGATGGTAAGTCCTACTTTTTGTGGGTTTTAGCTTGTGGATTTACCTTGATGATCCAAATGGTTTACAAACATCTCAGGGTAACGAACCGAGAACATGTATGTTTTGTCCTTTGTTGTTTAAAAGATGAATGAAATCGACAAATGGCACGTGTTTCATTTCATCTTGTCTGAACACATAATAGGTTCTTATTTCAGACCTTTAAATTTATAATATAGTTTTAGGCTTGATCTTTGAAACTTTAGAATTCGTGATTAAAGGCAATTTGATTTGGGGTTGCAGGAAATTGAAATGGAACGCTTAGATAAACAACTTCGTACTTGCTCCTTGTACATCATTCCGCTGTGAAAGCGGTGAAGTTGACCAAAGCTCACATCCTAGTAAGCCCATATTTTGACGATTTACTGCTCTTTTTTCTTCGCAAGACCCTCTTAATGACCTCAGTTTAGGCTATTTCAACAATTATAACATCCTTAGTCTACGATGTGTTCCGAGCTCATGGAAAAACTTCGGAAACATGCAGAGTGTAACTCAATACTTGAGGTTTAGTTTTGGTATGTCGATCGCCACAACACGCTTGTCGCTATGGAGTGAGATAGAATCAGTTCTTTCTCAGTTTAAGGAAACTTTTTTACCTTAAAAGTTCTGGAAAGTCGACGTAAAGCGGTTGAATAACATATAGATCGTTTAAAAAGTCTTCAAAGATTAAATTTCGAATTCACGGAATGGTAATGTCAAACAATGTCACGAGTTAGGATCTTTTTACACCTAGTTCACCGCACTCTGGCTTGAATTACACTCAGTAGAGAAACGTAGATTCAGGTTTGATTATTTGAAGACAAGGGAATAAATTCTTGGTAATATACCCTAAATCTTTCACAAAACTGGTGCTGTAAGGTCGAAATTGTGCCCGAGGGTACAAATGCTAATGCTAATGTTCTATTTTCTTTCTTAAAAAAACCGCAAAATGTAGTTCTGCGATACCCCGCTAAGAAACCGGTTTATCATTATTTCCAGCATTGTGTGTAGGTTTTTTTCCTCGGTTAAGTAACCATTATCACTCGCGTTTGTATCGCAAAGTCATCGTTAATTTACTGATTGAATTCATATTCCTAAAAAACACGAAAACACGGACAACTGTTTTTGATTTAGAGGCCAATGACTTTTTCCTTTGTGCGAGTCTTTAGCCGGGGCAAAGGTTCATGGATATAGAATGCTATTTATCTCGACTTTTTAATCCGTGTCAAATCAAAGTAAGTCCGAAGTGATGTGAAATTTCAGTAGAAAGATGTGAGTATTTATAATAATAAGGTGTGAATAGAGCCGACAACCGTTACAGCTGTAACCAGGATATTGACAAACGAACTTGACAACTCTCAGAAAAAAAATCTGGGCTACGATGATATATGCCCAGTGTTTGTCGCTATGATGTTGGGAGGTTCGGAGGCAATCTCCTTTACAAAGCCGAATTTGCCCCCCAAGTGATCAACAAGACGTACACGAGGATAAAAAGTGAACCGGTATTGTCGTTTTAACTTTCATAACACGATTAGAATTGAGGTCTTTGAGGAATAATTGATTAAGCAAACACAGAGGTGAAAGGCTGATTATTCATTTTTTGTGCCTTAAGTTTCATATTAAGACATGTGTTTTGAATAGAAAAGCGCGTTATAACCCCTAGGCATAAAAACAATAAGCCGAACTAGACTTCTTTTTTAATCAGGACAAATACTGTATGAAGATTGTTGATTTGTTTTAAGGAATCAAAACTTGATAGAGCTACGGAAAATAATTTATACGGACATTTTTTGCCTAAAGTTTTATATTGTAAGTTGCTAGTAACAAATAAATGTACTCCCGACCATTATTATATTTTGTAATATTGCAACTTGAATCCTCGAGTTTTGAATCAGGAATTTTTTTATGATTTTATAAAAACGTAAATAAAGATCGATGTTTTGATAAAATAACTCTGAAAAAGATAATTTATCAATTTGAATACATTTAATTCTTCAAATTTTTGAGTCATTCAAATTGTCCGTTTTGTTTGCAGTAAACTCCCTTCCACTACTTTAGCATAATGCTTGTGCTTGAACATTCTTGCGTTGCCAAGCTAAGGTTGTTAAACATATAGAAAAAGCAAGATCATTAATACCTGTAAATATAAACTTAACTTCATCAATCTATGCCACTGTATACAAAGCTAGATTGTCGTTTTATTACAATAATATAAAATAAACTACAAAAGAAAACTAGTGAGTGATCAAGTTTGAGCTGTGTTTGTGTATAATACATAGAAAATGTGGATGAGTTGTATATAAGTAATTTGGAAGGATCACCATGCATGAATAAAGTCATACTCGTTATTTATACTCGTACACTTGTTTTTTATTCATGGTGTTCCAAATAACCACAACTCCATAATTTCTATAAAAGAAACTGTTTGCTTTTCTTTGTTTATCAAAAGACACCCAAAACAGGCCAATGTCAAGTCCAGATAAATATAATTTAGACAACATTATTTGATATCCAACATATTTAATGACAGTGTTTAACCCTCACTTAGTGAATTTATGTAGTTTGTTTAAAAACAGCCAAAATAGATTTGATAACATAATCATTAACATTTCATTAGTTTTTCTATCACATGGCAAGACTGGTTTAAAAGGTAAGAATGCACTACTTTATGCTATTAATGTCAAGTGTTTTGATAAAGTTAGACTCTTCATTTTCATAACTGAAGGACATTGGCAGACGAATGATGACTTATAAGCATAAGTTTTATATATTTGCACAGAAAGTATGCATGATGAACTAATTCTATGGTGTTATGATCACACTTAGTGTGTCTACCAAGTTTTAGAAACGTTTCATGTTTTTTATTCAGTTGGGTATTTTTGTTATAGCGGTTCAAATAATTATGGAATTTATACCCTCTACAATGTGCTATTTATTAACTACGGTACTAATATACTAATGTCCTCAGGCTAAAATAGATATTCTTGCAGTATGATGTTTATCTGTGGCTGAATGCGTATAGCATAATTATATTTTACGTTCTATAGAAACCCAACAACCCAACCAAGTAAACTGTTTGCTTCTTTTGTTTTGTTACCTCTTTCAACTAAGTTCAAATTTTTAGACAAATCATAAGATAATTCTGTACTTTTAGGTTACATATCTTCATTATGAATCTAACAAGATAATTAGAGAGATGAAAGGTCAACTCATCTTTGCATTAACTACTTAGCTTTTCAGACATAATGCTTCCCTAATTCGGGTTCCCAAAATTCTATTTCCATGAGTTGAAGGGAAGTGAGGATTTTTATTTAATTTTTGATGTAGCAAATGAATATTTAAGAATTCAGTACAATTTCTGTTCTTTTTTTACAGATTTCTTTCGGGATCTTATCAAAAACTCTGAGAAAGATTTGAACACAATGTTTTTGAAGACATATGGGATCTTCTACAAGCAGCATTCAAAAGTGTTCATCGACTTGTTTTTAAGCCTTAACCAATATTATGATGGCAAAAACCTTGATCTTACTCAAGTAATGAACAACTTCTTTGCAAGCCTCATGCAACAAATGTTTCAACTCCTAAACAGAAAGTACAAGTTTGACAAGAGCTTCTTGGACTGTGTTACTGAACATATGGATGATCTGAAGCCCTTTGGGGATGAGAAGCAGAAGCTAACAGTTCAAGTCAAGCGTGCATTTGTTGTTGCTCGCACGTTTGTCCAAGGTCTGAATGTTGGAATCAGCGTCCTGAAGCAACTCCAAGACATTAAAGCAACAAGCGAGTGTGAAAAGGAAATCACTAAGCAGTCTTATTGTTCATGGTGTCAAGGACAAACAGACTTGAAGCCCTGCAAAGGTTTTTGTACAGACACTTATGAAACCTGTTTCTCTATTTTGAAAGGACTTGGTATAGCATGGCAAAGCTATGTCACCGCGATGCTCGATGTATCTAACAAGTTTGAGGGTCCTTTCAGTATTGAAAACGTCATCGACCCTATTGGAGTGAAAATTTCGTTTGCCATTATGAATTTCCAAGAAAAGCACGATAATGTTGCAAAACAGGTAAGAATCGGAAATAATGTCAAGATTTTGGGTTGGGCGGTCTTGACACCCTTCGTTTCAATTCATAACCTAAACCTCTTAATTTATTCTAGATATTCGCTGGGTGTGGAACACCTTTGACTAAGGCCAAGACAAAGAGATCTTCTGACAATGACTTCTTCATTGATGAACCTGGAAAAGTACGACGAGAAGTAAAACAAAAAGATCAAAGTTCTACCAATGCTACGCCAACGCCAACACAAACCAACCTCGGAAGGTATGTGTGTTTGTGTTGAAGCGTAATTGGGAAAACGTACGGTACCGTGACTCTAAAATGGCTTCTGTATTCAAGCATTGTGATTGGATGGTGTCTGTTTTCTCGCTTTCTGATTGGTTCAAAGCGGAAGCCGTTTAAGTCACGGTACCATACGTTTCCCACTCATACGTAAACTACTCTATCTCCCTTCGTAGTGAGAAATAGTCCAAGGTGTACCTATTTTGCTAAGTTGTTTAAGAATCTTTTCTTGTTTTCTTTCAAAGGATAACGAAAAGATTTAAAGATGAAATGAAACCGGTTAAAGACTTTTGGCAAAAACTACCATCAAATGTTTGTGAGTCTCCAAAATCATCGTCAGATTCCACGAAGTGTTGGAACGGAACGGCCATTGGAAGGTGAGTCATTAATCAAGCAATAAGATTCATTTTCCATGTTTTAAACTCTTATAAAAACACGCGGGATGTTGAGAGAACACGAGAAGAGTTTGAAAATCACGAGCATCCTTTATTGCTTTTATAAAATAACCTTTAAAAATTTCTGTTTTAAACTCTCTTAAAAACACGCTTTTTAGCCAATCAGAACGCGGGATTTCTGGAAGTTATTTTATAACACTTATTATAAAATAACTACGATCATGGGAAATTTTTGCTACGATATAACGCGCGACTGACTGGTTGAGCTGTGTGCTATAAATATGCATACAGCAAGGTAGCGCGATCAACTATGATTTGTCATCCACTGCGCTGTGTGCAGATTTAAAGCACTGGGTTAGTAAGAACGCTCACGAAGTTATAAGAAACTCCGCTTCGCGTCGTCTATCTCAACACTTCAAAAACACTTGCAAAATGCACACATCACGCGCACTCGCTTTTTATTTCTTCAGTCCAGGCAAGCCACTAAAAGAGAATTTCCTTTGTGTTATTTTCAGATACACAAGTCCAGTTAAATCGTTAAACAAGATTGATTCATCACTCAGTTCGTCCAATGACAAGATCGAAGAACAAGTCGCCGTATTAAAAACTATGACGCATAGATTAAACTCTGCTTTGTCAGGCGAAGATGTTAATATGGTTGGCGGAGACAGCAATGGTAGCGGGGACTATAGTGGCAGTGGGAGTGGAGAAAATAGTGGTGAAAATGAGATTCCAACAGAAACTACGGTCAATCCAACGAAGAATGTTAACGAGATCGATGAAGACAGTGACATGTTAGGAGGAGGTGTTGGCGATGAAGGAGGAAATATCCTAGGCAAGAGAGCTAGAGATGGAAAGGGCAACGGCCATACCTTGAAAACCACGAATGCATTGTTGTTCGCCATGCTTTCTTTTGTGTTTGTTGGTTTAAGGTTGTGTTGAAAAAGAAGAGACAGAAACTTCGACAGGAATAACAAATGGTTTTATTTTCTAAAACAGATGAGGATTACAGAGGCGTTTGCCTCGTGAAGCTGAGCTTTTATTAAGGTTAAGTTGATGTGATTGTAAATATGAAAAAATATCTGTTGCCAAGCATATAGTGAATTTGTCTGCGCATGCGTGTATTTTTTGCTTGAAAATCATTTTCATTGCCGGATTTCATACCGTGAGTGACTGGGGCGAATCGCTTTAAACTGAATGAAT
>JANTNT010042888.1:0-12418 GCA_024752375.1 Entacmaea quadricolor | reverse complement strand
AGCCATGTATAACAAGGACAATGTTTTATCATGTCTTTGTTTTGCATGGCTCGTTTTGTCTTGCTCTATTATTCTTTCGTTTCTTCATCCAATCTCAGTGCTTGTTCAGACAGTGGTGGACGACCCAATGATTGCAAACCATCAATAATAGTAAAATCATGGTATTTCATCATCATAATCAATATCATCATCGTCAGTCATTGTCATCATCATCATCATTATTGCCATCATCATCATCATAACTACATCATAAATAACATAAAAAATACAAATACGTGTACATTTTGAAAGCATGCGTACAACGCAACAAAATTTCAAAATTAATGAGTTTGTTTAAATCTTTGAAACGATCAGCAGAATTTTTACTCGTAATATTTTTTCTTTTATTTCTATACCTTAACTATCTCTTGATTATCGTCAGGCACCACATAGTCGTCCATCACTTCTTTTGTGACGTGTTTTCGTTTCGTTGCCTTCGACATGATGGCAATCTGAAATGTTCCGAAAACCTGGAGTTTTGGGTCAAATAAAAACCCTGTTTTACCGCACAGTGTCAAAGACGGATACCCAACTAATATCCGTCCATGATTATTGTGCCATAATGAATTATTTTGTTCAACTTTCTATAAATTTTCGCGAATATTGAAGACAAGTTTTCAGATTAAAACGTGCTCGACCTGTCGCCATGTTGCAATGGGATTCAACCGTGTAAGAGACTAGTACCAAGTATTGGGCTTCCTGTGTCATAGATATTATAAATTGTCATAATTTTAGCCATAATGCCTAACCGAAAAGGAAAAATCCACAGAAAAAAAATATTTAGAAGAGAAAAAAAATTAGTTTGATTTTGAAGTAAACTTGCTCGACTTGTCGCCATGTGTAAGAGACTAGTATTAAGTATTGGGCTTCCTGTGACATAATTATCAAAAATTATCGTTTTTACCAAAAATGACTTTTAGGAGGGAATTAAAAAAAATAACTGATCAGAAAAAAATATACAGAATAGAAAAAAATTGAATTTGATTCTGAGGAAAACGTCCTCTACCTGTCGTCATCTATGTGTAAGAGACTGGTACAAAGTATTGGGCTTCCTGTGTCATAATTATCATGAGTTATCATTGTACCCATAGTGCTTTGTAGAGCGGGAAATTGGAAAAAAATTCGAGAAGAAAGAGTCCAGATCAGAGAAGGGAAAAGATTTTGAATCCAGAATGTCGTGGGATTCTGTGGAAGTTGGGCTTGCTGGTGGAGAGGAAACAGTAACATTTGGTTCTAGAAACGAGACAGGATCAGCTCTTTATCAAGTCGATACTCTGGCAAGCGTTTCTCCAAGAGGAAAGGTTCAAATTTAATTTTTAATGTTTTTATTTTCATTTGTTTTTCTTTCTTATGTCTTAAGATTATTTGTGTTCTTTTGACCTCTCTTTTATCTCGTAGTTTATATTTTTATATTTAAGCTTAGTTATTCTTTGCAGTTTTGCAAGTACTGTTTGGATATGGCATTTTAAACATTTTACTTGACATTAAATATGATAAACTGATCAGCATTTTTTGTAAAATTTCTTGATAAAGCATAAACAGAAAACTCTTTTTTAAAAAAAAGCAAAAGTAGAGTACCTTTAAGTTTTATTCTTCCAATATTCATATTTGTATTAAGCATTTTGGCATAGAGTAGTTGAAATCCCTTAATGCTTTGCATCTATGTGTGAAGTACTCCGATGCAGAAAAAGTGACAGGTTTGTGTAAGCTGGTATATGGCCAAAATTAAGTGATTTGGTCATAAACAGATAGCATATAGGTCTCTAGTCTTATACAGGGTTGGGATTATTGGAGAAATTGAAATAGGATAAAAAAAACTCATATTTTACAACCACAACTCCCCTAAGGGGCTCTTCCATTGGGTTTGCTCCAAACACACTACCACTACATTCAGTATTTACAACACACAACACTCAAGCTCACATGTTGATTTTTACGGAGGGAGGAAAACTGGAAAACCTGGAGAAAAACCCTCAGCATAGGAGAGAACAACACATCAAACAAACTCAACTTATATACATGACTTTGCATGTGGGACTCGATCTACAGACCCCTTGCACTAAAGTACTGCATTGGTAAGAGGACAACGCCATAGCAGTGTAGACCACCCATGCTACCCTAAATCATGTGAATGTTGGCAACATTGCTCCTCATGAAAATCAGGAATATCACTTGCATTTTTCATTCGGGGGCCTGGGAACAATATGTCTGACCAAATTAGGGTCATTATGCACTAGTCAAAGTAAACCCCCACCTTCCCTCCCTCCCCCAACCCGGGACAGGGTGGGGTTTAGTGGGGCATTTGACAATTGGACTGTACAAATCTTGGTATATACCCCACATAGTGGTGCAAGAATGAAAATCAAATCCCACACCTTAATGGTTAAGCAAAAACATTTAAGTCATCTTCCCAACTGAGCAATACCCTGACCTAAACCCCCACTATTGCCCCCACACCAGTCAAATCTTCACTTTCCCCTCACCCTGTCCTGGGTTGGGGGGTGGGGTTTACTTTTACTATTATATAGCATTTTTTATAAAATGGGACAAATATTATGAGCAGATGTTCTGGGTCCCTGGATGCATTAAAATTTTGAAAATGCATTTTAGGGATTTTTTTTTGTGTAAAAGGCATGATTTCTGAGTCAATGTGATCTGTTTAAATTGTGACAAATACACAGCAAATCCCCTACCTTCTGGGGACATATATGGACAACTTTAGAACACTCTACGTCAAGAGAATTGTGCTATATGGACATTCCGGCTACTTGCTGCAATTGTAAATGCATGGCAGCCTCAGGCATTGCATACATGCAACTTGTACATGCCAACACCAAGAATGAGAAGCAAATGATACAAAACTTAATTCTGAAGAGCTAATTGAGTATTTCTATCAAGAAAACCTTTGGCAATAAAGCCTATAGTCATTTGCTTCTGATTCCAGTCTGAACTTTACTAATTATCCTGAGCATCTCAAGTGTCGATTTTGTTTGACACATTTTTTAAGTCCCACATTCTCTCTGCATCACAAGTTGGGGTGGGAAGGTGGCAGTGGTAATTATATGAAAAAACCAACCACTTTTTATTCTCATTATTTCATTTAATTTCTCTTCTTTTTTAATTTAATCCAAGGTGGAACAGCTTCCCAAGATATATGGTACAAGTTCACAGGATGGTTTCTGTGTTGTAATTTCTAAACAAGTTTTGTTGTTCAATTCAAGTTGTACTGTGCTACAAGCCACTCTAAACTTTGGTTAGTTTGACTTTTAACATCAGTAAATGAAAGAAAAAGTAATTATTGGATGTCACACATGTTGACTCCTGGGATAATTTATAAATTTTAATAAGATTTTATTTTTTTAAATAATAAGATGGAGTAGTGGACAAAGCAGCTTTAAGTGAAGATTCTTGTTTCATGGCTATTGGTGAAAGGTAGCAGTAGTAATTTTTCTGAAGTTTTTGAGATTTGTAATACCTGTGGTCTTTTGTGTCAATCTTTTTTGGCTGTGTTTCTGTCTTATTTCTAATATTTATTGTGTTTTCAGATCTGGCAAATTTCATTTCCTACATATTGCATCGCAGCAGATTCTGTTTTCACAGGTATAAATAAAAAGTTTACATGGAAGATTTTGTTGTGCATCATGAGCAGCAATTTCAACGGCAACAAATTTGCAAACCCCAATCCACATGTGTAAACAGCAGGCAATTTTACGGTGATTTTAAAGCAATTTTACAGCGATATTCTTCAAAAATACAGTACCATTAAATTTTTAAATTTTTTTTACATCTGACACCGTTGAAGTAAACAGTTATGTCTTCTTTGTTATCAATGGCTTCAAAAGTTACCTCTTGTAACATTGACATTTTCCTCCCAAGGAGGGTAGGCATGGTAGTGTTTTTGTGAATTATCAATCAAAATCACCACAAGCACATTGGAATCAGTGGCAATAAGCCTGCGACTTTATTGCCAAGCAATTGCAGCCCCATTTACATGCATGATTTGGGTTTACAAATTTATCGCCACAAAAATTGCCGCTAATGTTGCATGAGAAAATCAGCAGTGTATAATAACACGTCTTTAGACTTGGTGGATTTTGTACAATTTTTTACAAATTTGTTATTAAGTTTAAAATATAGTCAATCTTGTGACAAAGCACATTCAAATATTTATTTCATATAATTGTTGTAAGGTATGCCATGAGTACTTCTTTGTTACATCTCTTATTCAGGAACTTGTTTCAAACACAGACATAGATTGCAATAGGTCAACTTTTCTTGATATCTTCTTTACACCTCCAAGCAATGATGGTATGAAAAGTATTACATATGATACTCATTCTAATAAAGTTCCAATAGGGACCCAATTGCATGACCAATGAAGAGCATTGTGAGATATATATACATTTTACGCAATGCAAAGTTTAAAAGAGAGGCAAAATAAGATTTTCCTATTTCAAGCATCAAGGAGTCTTTGTTTGCATGATATCCTCATATTAATGCATCTTCTCAAGCCTTAACAAGAGAAATTATAGTCTAGTCTTGGACCCACTTTCTAGCTGCTTTGACAAGCTGAAGTTGTGGAGAAATAGTCCAGTCTGTATCACTTGCTGATCAGATCAGATCCTCTGCCATTTTGGAGATGACAGGCTTTGTAAACAAGTGACCACCACTTGCATGTAGTTGTTGCTTGATCTGACTGGCTTCTCAACTGCATGCATAATATACTGGACTCTCTTTCTCCATGACCTTTGCTTGTCAGTGTGGCTAGAAAGTGACTGTTCAGGACCAGAATGGAAAAATTACAGAAATGATAATCTTAGCACCCAATCAAAAAAGTCTGTTCTCAGTTTGTCACAAAATCTTAAAAGATAACTTGGCCATTGCATCAAAGGGATGCTAAAGTTGGGATTGTTATGACAGAGATCATTTAAAAATTTTTAGTCACTGCTCTATTTCAAGATCAACTCTATTGTCTCTTTGATGCCAAGAGCTGGTTAATTTGCCTTTCAATATTGTGTAACAAACTATGATTAAGTTTAGTGGTTTTCTTACTACTTTAATTTATTCTCCTTGCTCTTGGTTTTGTGCTTTAAGGTAGTTCGGGACCCATAGATTCTACAATAGATTTTCCTGCAAACATTGTCTACAAGGAGAAGTACATACATAAAGTCAAAATATTAAATAAAAAAGGGGGGTCACCGTATTCGTTTTTGACTCAGGGGGGTGGTCTTAGGTGGGTTTTCACAGTTTTTTTCTAAAAAACCTTTCGTTATATTAGCAGGAATAACAAGCAATTTTCATAAACTAGAATAATATTAAACATTTCTGCTTGTCAATCCTAAAACAATCTATCATTTTCTATGTACTTTCCCCGTCAAACCATAAAGAAGCTACCAAAATCTCCATTTATTGGTCAAATAATGGCTACCTCAACATCTTATAAATGGTGGGTATGAAGTTAAAAAAGGAAATTTCTGAAAAATCCTGCCAATAATGTTAAATTTTTTTCCTGTCATTTAGAAAGCTTATAAAATTGCGAACTTGAAATTTTAATAAAAACAGGGGATCACCGTATAAAGTGCTAAGGCCGTAAATTATTAAAAATCGAGTGTTTTTGGCAGGTGGGGACTGGGTACTAGTGACTTAGTGACCACCCTCTTCAACACGCAGTTCTTTTAAACATACGACATCGATAAAACACATTTTTGTGATAAAACATGATCCAACTTTTACCTAATATTTTGATTTTCTATGAAAATGCTGTGCGCGAGCAGGGTGTGCAGTAGCAAGGGTCCCGAACTACCTTAAGTGTGACTATAAGACCTTTTAAAAAATTAGAAAAAACAGAATTTTCCACGTTTGATGTCATTTAATTTATTCTTTTCAATTATTGTTTTAATCTTTCGTTATAATTTGAAAAGAAGTTAAAAGAATAAATTTGACATCTTGAGTGTTAAAAATAATGTATTGTGGGATTTAAGGGCATATATAGAATGATTATTATAAATGTCAATTGATAATTTGTAAATGTTTTGCATCATATTAATTTTTGTCATGGTACAATCTTGATGTGTCATATATTTATTTTTTTCAAGGTTTCCAAGGATTAGTAATCTTGATATCAGTTGGACTGCTGTTTGAGTTTTCCTGCTTGAAACTTAAAGAACTTCACAAAGGTGCATTACATTTATTCTCAATGTCTTTTCCTCAAAATAATAAATATAATATTCCTGAATTTTTCTTTTGAATAGCTATTGATAATCAAGATCTCAGCCAAGTGAAGGATGTAAGTTTATAATATTTGAGAAAATATATATAACAGTAGTTACTATTATAATTAACTATAAATATGAGTATAGACTACACTCACCCAGACAATCACAGCAACTCACAATCTACAAGCTGTAGCATATAGAGTACATGTAGCATATGTGCATAAAGTGTATGTAGCATATAGAGTACACATACATATAGAGTGCATATAGTGTATGTAGCATGTGGAGTACATTTAGCATAGAGTGCATATAGTGTATATAGAATAATGTGTACAAATAGCATATAGAGTGCATATAGTGTATGTAGAATATAGAGTGCATATAGAGTACATGTAGCATATAGAGGACATATAGTGTGCATAACATATAGAGTACATTTAGCATAGAGTGCATATAGTGTATATAGCATATAGAGTGCATATAATGTATGTACCTTATAGAGTACATGTAGCATAGAGGACATATAGTGTGCATAGCATATAGAGTACATATAGCATAGAGAGTGCATATAATGTATGTAGCATATAGAGTTCATATAGTTTGTAGTATATAGAGTATATAGTATATATAGTGTATGTAGCATATAGAGTTCATATAGAGTTCATATAGTGTAAGTAGCATATAGAGTACATTTAGCATAGAGTGCATATAGTGTATATAGCATATAGAGTGCATATAATGTATGTACCATATAGAGTACATGTAGCATAGAGGACATATAGTGTGCATAGCATATAGAGTACATATAGCATAGAGAGTGCATATAATGTATGTAGCATATAGAGTTCGTATAGTGTATGTAGTGTATAGAGTGCATATAGTGTACGTAGCATATAGAGTTCATATAGTGTATGTAGCATATAGAGTACATTTAGCATAGTGCATATAGTGTATACAGCATATAGAGTACATATAATGTATGTACCATATAGAGTACATGTAGCATATAGAGGACATATAGTGTGCATAGCATATAGAGTACATATAGTGTGTGCGTAGCATATAGTGTACGTAGCATATAGAGTGCATATAGTGTATGTAGCATATAGAGTTCATATAGTGTATGGGTAACCTTTCTGACAGTCCTCGTAAAATCAAGAATATTCCTAGCTCATTTGTCTTCTTTGTCCTTGTCTTTGGTTTTCAGTTAAAAGAATCAATTGTTACCAGGTGTAGCAGTGTAGAAGCAGCTCACCAAGAATGTCTGGCAGGTCTGACGACTGCATCCCACATGGGAACTCCTGCATTTATTACATATGTAAGTTAACAACAGAATCCCATTGAAAAAGGTCTGACAAGGTGCATTAATAGGACAACAATATACACGAAAAAAGTCATGTCATTACCATTATCATCATATATACGAGGCCAAATTATGAAAAGTAGTTTGTGACTGCCAAACGTTTATGACTTAAAACTTAGTTTATGACTCTCAAAATTGTATTCAGAAAGAGCTTCAAAAAAATTTGAATTCTTGAAAAAACAAACCACCGGCTTCAAAGAAAAAATGGGTGTTGTACGAAACTTGACAAAACTCGCGTTTTGAAATGGTTTTCGCTGAAAATCTGATTGGTCGGGAGCAGTCGTATGATGCCTTCTCAGCCAATCATGAGTAGGGCGGTTTGGCGTGCGTTTGCAACCCGCTTGCTTGGTATTTGGCCCGCTAATTTGGCAGTTTTGGCGAGGGCTGTTCAATATTTGGCCGCGTACATTAATGATAATATAGTTTTGTATGAGTAGAAAAAATATAGTAACGTGACTCTTAAATGGCTTTCGTATTCAAGGATTGTGATTGGATGATGTCTGTTTTCTTAATTTCTGATTGGTTTAGAACGGAACCCATGTAAGAGTCTTGGTAACCTTCCTTTTCCCTCGTACAAAAACTGCTCTCGATTTAGATACTTGTGATCATCTTGTTGATCCTTGCATTTATCTAATGATCATTTGAATGTTTTTTAGGGAAAAGAATCAAATATGGCTATATGGGGAACAAACCCAATGGATAAAGACAATGACGATACTGTTCTTCTTGACACAATTGATTCTTTTATACTAGGTATGTTAATAATTTTTTTCAGGAACCATAGATTCCTATGAATGGAAACTAGCCAGTAAACTAGTATGGAGTACGTCGGTGTGTGATAAAACACAACTTGAAAAGGAATTTTTAACACCGTTGAAAAAGCAGGGGCCGCGGAAGGGGAGGGTCTGGTACTTTTTTTGCCTGGATTTTTTTCCGGGACCTCAGGTTATTTATCGTAATACATCGTGGAGGTAATATTGTAACAAAAATAGGCGGTCTGTGACTGCATGTAGCAACTGCATTTATTATAGCGCTTTTCATAATTACGCGACCTCGTCTGTTTCAAGTTGCACGTTGGAACTTGGGTTTTCGCTGTCGTCAGTCAAAAACTATTGGTCGGTTCCTTTACAGTTTTGATTGACGGCAGCGAAAACCTAAGTTCCGACGTGCAACTTGAAACAGACGAGGCCGCGTAATTATGAAAAACGCTGTACACAAAAAATGTGAAAAATAAAGTATCAGAAAGAAAATTATTCTGCAAAGCTTTTGGAAGAAATCACTAGAGAGGTTTAGGAAGCATGAAAAAGATCAGGTTTAAAGCGTGTTCTTGACGCCCCGAAAAACGTAGCTTTTACGTTGCAATCGATAAGAAGCTGGCGTGCACACATGATATTCCAAAATACTCGAACCGTCGTCGAACCTTTGTCAAATCTTAAAAGGCTTCGAGTGAATAGTATTCGATTTCAAATAATACTGTTTTGGGCTTCCTGTGGTGTTTACGCACTCACTCAACCCGATAGCATAGTAACTGCCGTCTCTAAGAGGGATCGCGGGAACATATTCTTACAGGCGTCTTAACATGTTGCGAAAGTTTAGAGACGACCCATTGGTGAGTCTCCCTGAGGTGGTTAATTTATCCATTTTTCCGACATCCGAGTAGCAGACAACGACTGACAATCGGTTTACCGAAGATGGCGGAAGACGTGACAGGTTTATTATCGTTCCCCATGAGATGTAGCGAACATCGAATATTTTCGGTATATTTTAAAAAATCCAGTGAACTTACCGAATAGTAAAGTATCCTATATTTGTTAAGAAGAGCAAAGCACTCCTGATGACCATCGTGGATTTTGATTTCATGAATTGTCTTTCCTCAGCACAGAATACGACTCAATTTGTGGCCATTTAGTAAAAAAGGTTCTTGAAACTCTTAAATTTGACAGGCAGTTCGAAAATTGTCTAGCTGCATGTAGATTTTGAAAAATCGTATAATTATAAATTCTGACAGTGAGACAATTTAAGTCTGGTTCAATGCTAAGAGATGTGTAAAAAGGCAGGAAATTTCTTGTGAATATAATATATACTTAGAGCCCCTTCCTTATTTCCAATAAGAACTATTTTAAGGTGTAACAACTAATTTTAATAAGTTCTCCTGTTCCCTCAAAATGAACAGAAGCCCATCGAGGAGGTCCTAGGGTGCTCGTGACCCCCTCCTAGAAAAAAAAACCCACATATTTCCGTCAAACCATTCAAAACTTTTTTGTGGCGGTATCGCTTACGGTCACAAATCAAAAACATTGGGGGCGATTGATTGATTTGTGACCCCCAAACAAATTTCCTGGCTTCGCCCCCTGATGAAAGAATGTTAGCTTGATCCAGAAACGTTTTTGTGCATGTTTCCGTAACTTTTCTCATGATTTATGCACAAGTCAAGTGAAAGCCCCGGACGCTCCCCCCTGGGGCATACTTGGGGGATTCACTTTTTACCCAAATAAAAGGTGGTGAAATCCCCGGTCACCGGGGCAGAAATGAATAGTGAACCCCCGCTTGTTGTCTCCTTCCAACGTCTCCAAGGGCTCAAAATAAATTACCTCTGACCAAAAAAGGTGAATGCAAGTACATTCCCCTCCTATCAAGGAACTAAGATGTAGTATCTTTATGCGAAAGTCCCCGGTATCCACCGCGTATGGGCCGGGGGTTCACTTGACTGGTGCGTTATTGTGATAAAACTAGAGGAAGAGCTCACTTGAGCTTGTTTTTTCTCCGTTCCAGGTTCCAGTAAGTTGTACCTTGTATTGATCGCAAATATTTCCACGTTATTCATGTCTATTTTGTAACAATCAGAGCGTTGTTATTTTATTTAGTATTTACCACAAGCAAATCTCTCTTTCCCCAGGAAAAAAAAAAAAAATCAAGCCATTTTAGTGTTTCAAGGACCTTGACCGATAGTTGGCTATTTTTGCTAAATAGCCACAAATAAGGCTTCGTATTCTGTGCCCAGGAAAGACAATTCATGAAATCAAAATCTACGTTGGTCATCAGAAGTGCTTTGCAAATCTTAACAAATATAGGATACTTTACAATTCGGTGAGATCGCTGGATTTTTCAAAATATACCGAAAATATTCGATTTTCGCTACATCTCATGGAGAACAATTGCAATAAGTTCTTGCTAGGATATACAACTAATTGCAATGGTTCTCGTTGAGGAAGTAAATATTTGTTCAATATCGAAAGCAAGGTCTGCTTGAACTCAAGGAAGGATTAGTGATTGGCTTTTAAAATTAAGACGATAGAGCAACAGAAATGATAAAACTGTTGGAATATGATAAAATAACTTGTCACATCTTCCGCCGTCTCCGGCAAACCGACTGCTAGTCGTCGTTTGCTACTTGTATGTCGGAAAATTCATAAATTAACCACCTCAGGGAGACTCATTGCAGTTAGTCTTTACCTTATCACACACAATGGATATTGCAATTTAAGAAATCGTATTTCTGATCAAGTTTCAAGCGGGAAAGCTTGCTACAATAGCTAAAGGATAATCTTGAAATCGAAGATGCGAATACCACCTACCGTGGTGAACGATTATAGCCAGGTGAATTCGACGAATTCTTGAAAACTATGCCATTCTTATGCAAGAGTGGCATGTTTGTTTATCCGAACGACTGCCATTGGATGTCCGTGCAAGGATAATTGGTTGCAAGGTCCAAACGGAACGGTTTGACTTTTTCTTTGGTCTGCACATGGGGAAGCGGCCATATTCTCACACGGATAATCTGTCCAAGACGCTTCAGGGGGGCAAAGATGGCAGCTTTCATTGGACAATGCATCGCAAATCTAACTAAGGAATGCGCACTGAGAGCTTTGATCTTTTCTACGCTATGGTTGTCCACAAAGTGAAGAGTGTATTACGAGGCCATCGATGTTATTGTCAGTGCCATCAACCAGCTCTTCAATCAGGAAAGCTACAGCTCGTACGCCAAGATGGAGAACCTCTTGATTGAAGCTGCCAATGGTGATGACTGAGTTAGAGATTAAGTTCCTTGAAACATCTTACAGCGACGATTTTGATACTGGAGCTCTTCTTTGACAGCTAGGTGTTTTAGAAGTTCTGTTGAAAGAAAAGGAGATCTTATGTTTTGATGACATTCTGTCGGCGATGAAGGAACTACCTGAACCGCCAGAGAAGAGCCTCAATTTAATAGGAAGTGCAAACCGTATGTAATCTACTTGCGGTCAATCCTGCTAGCTCTTCTGCTGCTGAACGATCATTCTCTTCTGCCCGGCGTCTGATAGATTAGATCCACGATGGAAGATGATAGCTTTAGCGACCTTGTTGTCTTGAATAATCACAAGCAAAGATTGGACAGTGTTTCGGTAGCCGATGTTGCCAATGAGTTTATTTCTCGTAACGCGAATCTTAAGCGGAACTTTGGCTGCTTCAAAAAGCAGTAACTGTTCATAGTCATTGTTACTATTTACCCAGTAACACAGCCAGTAACAGGAAGTTAGGCCGGATAATATGTTGCCAGTCACTAAAATGATAAAAAAATAATGGTGAAAATGTTGACTGCTAATGCTTGTTTTAATTTTGGGAAAATTTAGCCCTACCACTTTTCAGTGTACTCCGCGAATCCTGAAAAGAGTACAGGGATAGCACTTGCATTTTCTTTCTGGGACTTGGGACCCACATGTCTGACCAAATTGGACTCCCTAGCATTTTTTATTATCGCCGTTTGCATTGCTACGCGGCCACCCCAGACAAAAATCGCGACGTGTAGTATGCAATAGACTGCCGT
>JANTNT010042777.1:0-12432 GCA_024752375.1 Entacmaea quadricolor | reverse complement strand
ACATATTCGTCTCCAATAAACATAACTGATCGTGTCTCTCCTATATACCTTGTACGGTGTCGTATGTAGAATAGACATTATAAACGTTTTCTCTGCGGCGGAGCGTAGCGACAGAGCAGAGAATTTAAATTTAGAGAAATCTCAACCAGACTTAAAGAATAAAGGAAAGAAAAAATTATAGGTAAGGCGTAATTCTTTCTTTGATAGGTGAGGAAATCGGCCTTCTTGGGGGACCAGCTGCAAAAACTTCCTTACCGGTAAGCTAGTAAATCAAGTTTTTGACTCAAGTTATTTTCAATAAGACCACAGGTAACCCAACCAAATGAATTTATTTCTACAAACTTATTAAAAAATTCATCAAAATCAGTTGGAATGCGTACAAATATTGCGGGAAAAAACTAACAATCCATATAAATGATATAAAAACTTTATAAAAATAACAAAGTGAACTGAAGTAGTTTGCCTGTTGATCAGAAGTAGGAAGAAAATTAGGGACTGGTCACTATTTAAGTCGGAGGGGGAGGTGGAGGAGAAATTGGGATGTCCTGAAAATTTTTGGAGAGAAATTGGGGGTCTTGGAAGCTGAGAATGACATCTAAAGGGGGGTCCTGAAGTCTCTTTGATAACTTATATGCATAGTCCCAAAGGGGAACTCCCGAAAAAAATTAATGCCATCAGAGTGGGGTCTCGAAATTTTTGGCATCAAAGGCAATTTCTCCTCCACCCCCCTCCGACTTAAATAATGACAAGTCCCTTATAATTATAATCACTTGCTACATTTATCTTTGACATAGAAAGTAAAAACAAAATGTAGTAGAAAGCAAAATTAGACGAGTAATTGGCCGACATCAATCGTAAAGAATCTTTGACTGCGCCATTGATGAAAGTAACTAATGAGATAAAACTATCAAAAGGTTATCTCGCAATTCCTGATGGTAATAAGCCTGAAGGATGAAAGCACGATTCACTAAGATTAACAAATTTTGCAGTGTGTGCGCTCCTTCATTACCAGACGAAAACATTACTCAAGTGTATGAAATAAACTTTTCTATTTGTTTATTATAAATGTTTTATTTGTTTTTTGAAGTAATCAATTTTAACTGGATTTCTGGCTAAGAGTGGTGAGGTATATTACACGAATAAAGCTGCTTTCTGATTGGTTCATGGCTGTTTATATGGACTCTTTCCTTCTTATTAAAACGGTGCCTGGGGATAGGGACCAACCATGCGCATTAGGACAGACGAATTGTGTTGTTATTCGTTCAGTAGATGATGAATAAAGGTTTATAATTAGCTTATAAATCACCTTGGTTATAGTTTTTTGACCTATTTGATCCCGTGCTTACGAGTAACGATCTTTCGTGTTTGAATCGGCTGTACGCTATTAACGTTCACCGCTGTCCTAGCCGTATCAGATAACGCCGTCACTCCGTTAGTCATTAACCGCTTTTAATAACTTCCTTTGGAGGCGCTTATTTCCCGCTTTGTCAGATACTGATTACGTAGTTCCTCGCCACAAATACAGATAATCGAAATCACGTCTTGCTCTAATCAGTATAGAGAGAAGAGAGACGTTATGAAGTAAACCCTAAAGGCTGCGGTAGGACGCCAAACTATTCCCCGTAGATCCTTGGCACAAATAAAGATAACCAAAGTGGATCTTGCTCTACTCCAGATGATATCGAAAACGATGAACTCAAGATTGGGATTTGTCTGATAAGCGCAAGCAAAGTATACTATGCAAACTTAATGTCGCATTTATATTTGCGCAAATATAAGCATTGCCGTAACCAATGGATTTTATTGCTTGTGCAATACAGGCATTCCGAATGAGCGAATTTGAGCGTGCGACTAGATTTTCGCTTGTGTCTCCAAACAGACTATTGCAATTTTTGCAATAAATAAGCATTAATTTCGAAACTTTTTGCGCATTCCGGCAAAAAAAAAAAAAAAACACACACACACTTTTTGATGGTTAGTGCGAGGCATATCAGTGGACTGAATTGATAACCAATCAACCATTCGCCGGCCGCACACACTGGACTCGTCGTGCGAGGCGCAACAGTTAAACTGTTAAACTCCTATGACTCTCGGCCATAAGCATAGGAGTTACCATTCTCTGGACCAACACACTGGACTGGTAAGTGAGAGGCGCATACCTTTTACAACTCACGCCACTGAAGCATCAGGATCACCGGCTATATTCGCTGGCCACACACACACCAACCTGTCTTAGTCAATAGTAAGTGTGAGGCGCAACATTTAAATTGTTAACCTCTTACGACTTGATCACGGTCACCATTCGCTCGCCGCACACACAGGGCACTTCTTGATGGTAAGTGCGAGACACAAAAGTTTAACTGTTAACAGTTTGCTCATGCCATCAGTCGCCACTTAGTGCGCGCTACGCGAACGCGCGCGCGCTCACACACACACACACACACACTCACTCACTCACTCAATTCGTCTTTTTTATGGTAAATGCGATCAAGGTGTAAACTGTTTAACCGAACCTTTTATATTTGTCGCTAATTTTTATTTTTGGTAATTTCTTAATAGGTTGAACACAAGTTTGATACCATGTGAAAAGGCGCAAAGTATGGTCCGCATTCTTTTTTAACAGAAAAGGAAGTTTTAAAAACAGAGGAAGCACTCCAGATGACCAAATGAAGGGAAATATTTGAGAAGCAAGGGTAGTGTATGCAGCGGTGAGCGCTCACCTGTTGACCGGGTTCGATTCCCGGCCTCCACGTCATATGTGAGTAGAGTTTGTCTGTTGGTCTCCGGGTTCTCCGGCCGGTAATCAACACTAAATACACAGACAGTCACATAAATAAAATGGTTTAGTATTTAGTTTAGCTTTAAAGAAAAATACATTCTATGATAGTTACAGCTATTTCAAAAAAGATTGAGGGGCGAACGGCGATTGGCGATCGGTAAATGGCGATTACACGACTGAAAGGAACTGGTGATCGATGATTGGAGATTGGGCGACTGAAAGGAACTGTGGACACACTATCACGGAGACAGGAATCAAATGACGACCACGTCCAATAGTTCAGCAAAAGAAATACTTCCATGTGGGTGCCCAAGTCTCTTCGATTTTACCTCACTAATCAGTTATAATATAACGTCTTATATATACTGTCAATTGTACTCTTTGACAAACCCAAGAACAATGAGACCTCTTCAATTGACCATTTTACTAGATGAACGAGCCATACTACTCGCCATCTAAGGTCTTCACTGAATTGCGCAGGCATTGTTTAGGTATTAGAAAATGAATATGAAGAAATTCATATTATCCCACAGTTCCTTTCGGTCGTGCAATTGTCAATCACCATCGCCATTCGCCGTCTACCCCTTTAACCTTTTTTGAAATAGCTGTATACACACTATATAGAGACCCGGAGAAGAGACGCCTTCATTCCACAGAAAATGTTTGTTTCATGACAGTCATTTCACAGCAGGTTGCGTAGGCATCCATTGTAAATACCACAATACATAGAGGGGCATGGTTTCCCTCTCTTGACTTCGATGTTACGTTTGAAAATAAATCGCAGCACGCACATTTCCTAAGGCAATTTATCACCTCCTTTACAGTTTCCCCTGGGCCGCTACAAGGTACTGATTGAAATCCTAGTCAGAATTAGATCAGCATCGTGGGGAAAACTAACTTCCAAAACACACACGCGCGCGCACGCACACGCACGCGCACACGAACACGAACACGCACACACATGTACACACATTCTAATGTCCATTTTGTTTAGGATGTGTAAATCAAATCACATGACCATCTGAAAATCGGCATTGTTTTTGATTTCAGTCTGTTCATCAGTGTTGTTCCAATTTATCTTTCTCCGTAGGTTAATATTTAAAAAAATATGAATATTATAAATAATGGTCGGTTTTTAAATTGGATAATTATGAGGCCATGGATGCATCACAGGAGGCCTTGGTGGGCGCGCAACAGGAGTCCACATCTATAAGAGAAGCCATACTGTGTGAACAAACCTTGAGCTCAAGTATCGCACGTTTCACTAATTATTCCTGAACCGAAATTTTTTTTCTTTAAAAAACTGACATGGTGATGGAGCCTCTAAAGGAAAATCGCCTTCGCGCGCAAAGCGGATCGCATGACAAATGAATCTCAATCTAAAATGACAATAGTCAAATGATGCTATGATGAACTAGTTTTCTCGTATTTCAGTAGCCGGACATCGACAATATTCCGCCTTGTAAGAATACGTGTGATCGTCTATCCGGGCGAGACACGAAAAGGGTGCGTAAAGGTTCAAGGTTGAAATGAAGAGATTTATTCGGCGTTGATTTGTTGCTAAAACGATCAAAATCTCTTTCGAGGCTTAACATAGAAAAGTAAGTAGTATTTTCTGCAGGATGTGTGCGTAACGCAGTAGCGTACTGACCTGCATTCCACGCATACCGCATGACATAACGGTTTACAATTTCAGTGATCAGAGGTCACAAGGTTGTGTAACAGAATTGTATAAAGTACTGAAGATCGAAATAATAGCACAATAAATATTAGTTTTCATTAAGCAGCTGTACGAGTGTTTAAAAACATACTTAGAAATAGCTACACCGCACTGATGATGAATTGAGCAACGAATCGAGTAACAGTTTTGATTGTAAATTCAGAACTGAGAAAGGAATTGATAAATGACTCATCACTGTCATTGCAAGTAGCGAGAGTTTGATAAGAATGTCAGATAAAACGAAAATCTTTTCGGATGTGATAATTTAATTTCAATTTTTCGCACGTTAAGAGGCCGTCGTTTTTGTTAAATCTGTTTTTTAATGAAAAAGCCAGGGGAGTGCGAACGGCCTCATTCGAAACAACATTGAAAAACTTTAATTAAAAATAGTCTGTAACACTCTGTTTGCTAAATATATGGATAATGAATTCTCAAAAAAAATGTTTCAATAAAAAGAAGACTCTCTAAAATCTAGACTAACTAAATTACGTTAAATTAATTATCCATATTTGAAGCTAGAAAAAGATTTATGTTTATTATGGACTCGTGAGCGATTGTTTATAAAATCAAATGCCTTTCTTATCTGGCTTAGCCGGCGGAAAACACATTCCAGCCGATAGCAACAAAAGAAGAAACGCAGTTGGCAGTCAGGCTACTTAAATCGACGCCTCGCATGTTGCGGCTGCAGATCACAAAAGAACAGTAAGGGGGAGTCTTTTTTATAATGGACTTTCCATCTGTTTATATATGAACAAATTTCTTTTCGGTTTTGTGCTCATCAATTATAATTTAACTGACCAATGAAAATCTACGGTGATGGCCCGCGGAATGGCTTCTTGCTTCTGTACTTCCGGTTACTTTTCACACCTGAATGTTGTTTTTTTCGTAATTAGAGTTCCTTTCACAATTTGAACCAATCAGAGCGTGTTCTGATTTCCCCTGTGACGTTTCCCGTATCTTTGACCAATCAACGAACGTGCTTTGCCGCATTGCTAATTTCGTTTGCAAGGCAAACAGTCAAGAGTTGTCTCTGTCATGGCAGCGTAGAAGGGATTTAGTTGATGTTTGATTTGTCTCTCAGAAAGCGAATTTTGGTAAAGATAAAAGCCTGATATTTCTTCAGAATGAGCGTACGAACAGAGCTAAGTTTGTTGTTGTCAACTATCGTCATGCTGGCTTACTTACAACCGTGTTTACTGAAGAAGCAGTGTGAACCAGTAACCATACCATTATGTACCGGTCTACAATACAACACTACTATATTCCCCAACATGTTGAAGCATCGAACTCAAGACGAAGCTGGCTTAGAAGTTCACCAGTTTTTTCCTCTCGTCAAAGTAGATTGCTCGAGCGATCTTGCTTTCTTCCTCTGCTCTGTGTATGCCCCAGTTTGCACAGTCCTAGAGACTCCGTTGCCTCCTTGCCGCTCTTTGTGCGAGAGTGCTCGTGACGGCTGCGAAAAGTTAATGAAGAAATTTGGATTCACATGGCCCGAGTCACTGTTATGTAAAAACTTTCCTAAATTTGGAGACAAGCTTTGTGTGGGAGAAAATAACACCAAGGAGCTGAGACCCACCGATCCAGTAAATACCAATGAAAGTTTCCCAATACTTGACAGAAGTAAGATGCGATACCGTTGTCCCGAGGAGCAAAAGATCGGCAACGATCAGTATATCTTCCATGGGGAGAAGCGCTGTGCCGCTCTTTGCAAAAACGTATTCTTTAATGAAGAAGAGCGCAAGATAGCTCAGCTATGGACAGGAATATGGGCGATATTATGTGCTTTATCAACTTTATTCACCATTCTAACATTCTCAATTGATATGCGTCGATTCAGGTACCCAGAGAGACCAATTATATTTCTCTCGGGCTGCTATTTCATGGTCTCGGTTGCATTTATCGCAGGTTTTGTAGCTGGGGACAAAATCGCATGCAACCAGCCCATAAAACCAGGCTTTCCTAAGACATTAGTGCAAGGGACAAAGCATGAAGGTTGTACCGTCATATTCATGATCCTTTACTTCTTCAGCATGGCGTCGTCGATCTGGTGGGTCATTTTGACAGTTACATGGTTTCTAGCGGCTGGGCTAAAATGGGGACAAGAAGCTATCGAAGCTAATTCGCAGTTCTTTCACTTGGCGGCTTGGGCAATCCCTGCTGTCAAAACGATTGCTATTCTACTAATGACAAAGGTGGATGGTGACGAATTAAGTGGCGTTTGCTATGTTGGTGTGTCTGATGTAAATGCCCTTCGCGGGTATGTGCTTGCCCCATTGTTTGTGTACTTTATTGTCGGAGCTACCTTTCTCTTGGCAGGGTTTGTGTCACTCTTCCGAGTCCGTTCTGTTTTAAAAGATGACTATAGCAAGCGTGAAAAGATCGAGAAACTTATGATTCGAATAGGGGTCTTTTCGATCTTATACACAGTTCCAGCGATCGTTGTCATCGGGTGTTTATTCTACGAACAATCAAATCGAGAACGCTGGGACAATTCATGGTTAGAAGGCTGGAAACGCCAGACGGAATGCAAAGAAATTACGAAAATTCGAAACAACGATATTTCCTGCCCCCCTTATCCAATTCCTTTAGAAAAACCTGACTTCACCGTGTTTATGGTGAAATATTTAATGTTTCTTATCGTTGGGATCACTTCAGGGTTTTGGATTTGGTCGAGTAAAACTTTGAACTCGTGGAAAAGATTTTACGCAAGACTCCGATGTATTACAGGCAAACGTGGAAATTCTAGCGTTTGACTGTAAAATTTCCTCGTTTCTAATCTTAGGAGCTTAAACATTGCTTACAAACACTCGGCGACGGCAGAGTGTCAGAATTATGTATTTGGTGTTCCTGTAATAGAGAAAGAAACCAAATTGATTTATGAATGTCATGATATCACGAGTCGACGTGATTTCTCTTCAGCGGGGAAACCTTTCGAGTGTTATAAGAGCTCACAACTTAAGCCAAACTTATGAACTTTGCAATTTTCAACAAAGATTATTGTTCCCAAATGAAAAAGTCCCTCACACAAAGGACTTTTCAAAGGAAAGCGCCCGCTTCGGGAAGGATAAACAATAGTGTTCTGTGCTTTTCTACTCAGCAACAGCATGCGTAGAATTCCCTTGATAGATTTTCGGAAGCTCCGGTTTCACGGAAATTTCAAGCGACTCTAGTTTTATCTAGTATCTTCTTCAAAGCTTTGTTTGTGAGCTTGTAATGATTTTATTCACACAAACCTTATTGTATGTGGAATTAGCTCACTTTAGGCACTACCGTTTAGGGTTATTGAGATTATTCAGAGTGAATTATTAAATCAAATTTCAAAGCATTCGCAATCGCCTTAAACGCTAATTGCCTTTCTTTGAATGGCTGGAATAACTACGAAAGTTAAATCCAGCTTTTTTTTTATTATTTTTTTGACCTTTTGAAAACAATTTTGTCACTAATAGGCTTAATGTTGCGAACGCTCTTCAAAACTCAAAGGATTTGAGGCTCGAAAATCCGTAAGTGTAAAATGTGGCTTGTGGTATTCTCTCAAGACTACTCGAAATAATATGCCACTTTGATCAGAGCACAACGGTCATAGAACATGTTAACACGAGACAATTTGTGCAAATACTTCTAAATCTTCAAGAAAGAAATGCAGCAAAACGCCCATGATTCCAGACCGTCGTATCAGCTTAAGAACACGATGCGTCTACAGTGTATATTAAAGATCTGTCATTACAAGAATTAAATTACTTGTTGTTCTCATTTACATTTTATGTAGTATTTATCGTGTGAAGACAAAGTGATCTGTGACTATGTACACATGTTATCTCGAACAGGAAAGATTTAGTGATGGCTACAACAAGGAATAATGTTAAATGAATTAACACATTTTTTTAAGTGCCCATTTTTTTTAACCAGTCATTCCCATTCTGATAAGCTTAAAATTTGTACATTTTACTTAAAATTCATCTAAAAACACAGCCTTCAAATGTTTAGTTAAAATATGCATAGACAATAAATATATTTATAAAGAATGTGCAGTGTTAATACTTCACGGAACATTAATACCAGAAGTAGGATCAGTCTAAAAATCAAGTATTCCCTCTTTGGTTCCTACTACTGTAGCTCTAGACTGGGGTCAACACCTCATCTATCATTTCATTACTTTAAAAACTATCCTGGACAAGCTATAACGCCTTATCTCAAGTTAGACCTTGTGCAGTGCACTTGAGTTGTCAGTTGAACAGTAAGGAGTTGTAGTTAATTTAGTTAATTTTCTTGTTCATTTTCCACTGAATCAAACATTAACTATTTTCATTTATGTTCATAATATTGTATTAGTATATTTTTACAGTAATTCATTTGATAAAGATTTTTGTAATACATAGCAGGGGACACTAATTCCTTTTTTGTTTTGTTTTGTTTGTTTTTCTTTGACTGTTACTAACTATACTTTATTTCTTTCATGGGCAAAGTAAAGTCACTCTGTTTTTAAATGTAGATGTAGATGCTGTTTAACTTAAATTTAGTTAACCTTTAAATTTCCCTGCTTGCAGAGTCTCTCTTATTACCATGGAAAAGAAAGATTCTGCTAGGGGGGGGGGCTATTTGTTTTCAAAGTGTTCAGAGAATTTTATATCAATTGTAGTAGGATCTGAGTCATCGAAATAACAATCTATTTAGCTTAACAGTAATAAGCATTTGTTTGTTATTCACTGGATCTGTTATGAGTTATGTTTGAAATATAATCTAGTTTTAATGAAACTATATACACAAGTATTCTCTGTACGCCTGTGTATGTGTGTTTGATTCCAAACTATGGGAATAAGTACCATGTATGAATTGAGAATAATACAAAAAAATAGAAAATGAACTATTTATGTTAAAGCATAACAGTTGTATAGTAATGCAATTGCAATTTTCCAGAGCCATTATATACATTAATTTAGTATTGGAATACCATCTTTTTACTTTTCAAACAAGTCTAAAATAATATTGTTTTAAGTTAGTAAGCCAAGGGATTTTCTCTTGACAGTCTGACATTATACTGTAATTTAGATTTAATTAAAAACCTTTGAGCTGTAGTAAGTAATAGAGATGGAAATTTTATTAGCTTCTCTTCATTTTAAAGTAATTAAAAAAAGAAATTTGATATTCTCCCAGACTTCAAAACACTTAGCTTCAAATTCCTGAGTCTAAGATTTAAAGATAGCAAGGATGAGATGACAAATACCCCATGCAGTACTTCATGTACAGCTATTGATTTATATTTCATAAGGATGCTTCAATATTTTTGTTTAACTTTTTTGTGTAAGTCAGAGCTTGGGAAACTATAAATATATGTTCCTGTGTATGATGATAACATATGGCTTATGATAATCCTATGTCCCCTATTAAGCCATCAATCCTTTTTATCCACATAAGCCTGGTCTGTTCTCAATATAACATGTTTAAAATAGATATCTATATAATTAAGACCGCATGATTTGAATTCCATTCCTTGTTTTTGAATACTACATACTATAAGTACAATAGCTAGCTTTTTTAGTATTCTGCACTTAAGGATTCAGTAGGTTTAATTAAGCCAATCCTATTTTACTGAATTTTTCAAAAATGTATTGTTGTTTATGAAGTTATTCCAATGTCATCAAAGTTATAGTATTCAAAGTAGGAAGTTTCATCTGTGAATTTTGTTTGAAGAAAGCAATTATATCAGGTACCTAGAAAAGTTTGTTTAATGTATGTAGTTGAAGTGTATGTCTAGTAAGTTTGTTCATGTTCTATTATGTAAATAATCAAAGTATTTGAATGTACACACGACTTTTCAATATATCCTTCAGGAACCAAAAATGCTTCCTCTTTTTTCATAAAATAATAAGAGTAGAGATTTAGGGAAGGTTTATTTAATATGAAAAGGGCAGGACATGAAGATTTTCAACTTTGAATTATGAAATTTTCAGAGCCCACATTCCTGAACTTGCCAATTTTGCATCCCCAAATGTATAGTGTAAAAATTCACCATCATGGTAATAAAAACTTCAATACTCTAGCCACCCCAAAAATAAAAAGGCTCCCTCTATCTATATCTTTCAGAAAGTAAAGGGAACTCCCTTGCAATGGAATCTGGTTTATTTCATTCATTTTTTTCCAACTCATTTTACTCTTTTATTTATCCACTTTTGAAATGTTTTTTAAATCCCCAATTTAACAGATTTTTATCTTTATCTTTGCCATAAAGTGATTGCTATTTAATTATTTATTAATGATTTGATATTACTTATGAATTATTTAATTCCAAATGATAGTTTTAAATGACGGGCTCATCAAATTTTAAAA
This sequence comes from Entacmaea quadricolor, assembly GCA_024752375.1. NCBI lineage: Eukaryota > Metazoa > Cnidaria > Anthozoa > Actiniaria > Actiniidae > Entacmaea > Entacmaea quadricolor. Next base: position 1,609 of record JANTNT010042777.1, on the reverse strand, counting down.
CGATATGAAAAACTTAATATTTACCAAAGCTCAAGCTGATTCTTTTTGTGAATACTGCCATGTTTTTTTCAAGTATTATAGTAAAAAATACTAAAACGTTCAGTAGAACCCAGAGGGTCCATTCAATCAGTTCAATCTGTTTTAAGTTATTATTTTTTTTTATGAATGTAAAACGGCGAGTTGAAATGATTTCCGGTTACTTGGCTTTTCTATTTGTTGTGTCTTTGTATACGCATCTGTTCAAAGAAGTCAAGCATTTTGGGTGTGGTTGCTTTCATCTTTTGGCTTCCCAAGCGTGGGTTTTTCTTTTTCTTTATTTCTTTCTTTTGTTTTTCGCTTCTATCTATCTTTCTTTTTTTTTCTTCATTTTGGATCCTCAATAATCGGCGAGATTGATCTACGCCTTTTTATCTCGTAACTGCTTTGAGGGTGAAGTCGGTCCGGAGGTTCCGCTCAAATCTTGAAAATCTGATGACTCTCTACAAAAGCATTTCCGAACATTTCGAGTTTTAAACTGGGCGTTCGGACACCGGTGTGCACAGATCCTGTCCTCTAGATCCGCCATGATTGTGGTTCATAATATAAAACTCTTTATTTTATAATGCGTCTTTATTTAAGCTTACATGTAATTACTCCGCCAAACCTATTTAGCTATAGGCCCGGATATTTCTTCTCCGATGCTACATAAAACCCAATCTATCCGTTAGTTTTAAAAATACGTACCATTTTTATCAAGAACATCTATCCAAGGTCTCCTAGTTCTAAAATGGTAAACTCTCATTCAACTTAAACAAAGGAGGATTTCAGTTAAACGAGCTCCCAGATGACTGGTCGGCGGACTCTGTCAGATATCTATATTTTTGGAGTAACTGTCTTTAAAACCTTATTTCTTACCGTTATTAAAACTGAGTCTTGCAAGGGCGGATCCAGGGAGGGGCAAAGGAGGCTGTAGCCCCCCTGCTTCAGCAAAAAAACAAAAGCAAAAAGCAAAACAAATGAAAAAACAACGAATAACTACGCAACATGTACAATGTAAGTATACTGACGAGAGGACTTTGCAGTGTCATGTTTTGCCTTTTTGGAGGGCTGGGAAATGGGATTTCATGCACTGGGACTGGGATTCATAATCAAAGAAACAATCGAAAAATGGGAATTGGATTGAGATTTGAGAAAACCATGCTGGGACTATGAAATCTGAACTGGGATTTGGGTAAAATTTTTGCTGGAAAAATGGGATTAGGACTACCCCCCTCCACCTCAGAACCCTCTTTTAAAAATCGACTATCCAGATCAGATGTTAGATTAACAATGAAACTGTTTGATGCACTTATCACTAACAATTTTACTATGTGGTAGTGAAATATGAGGGGTAGATAATAATCCTAAGCAGAACGATCCTATAGAAAGTGTACACATTAAGTTCTGCAAAATTTTACTTGGAAGCAATAAAACAGCTTCCAACAACGCATGCAGGGTCGAACTTGGAAGACATAGCAAGTACGTGCTAATATCTTCAACTGATCGAAAGGTGCGAAGCCTGCCAAAAACACCAAAAGAAGAACCAAAGAGAACCAATTCAGCAACCGGACATACCAAGTAGACCATGGGA
>JANTNT010042556.1:0-12437 GCA_024752375.1 Entacmaea quadricolor | reverse complement strand
AACACGGTTCCGAGTGACCCGAGATCTAGCGTTGATACTTAAAATATATTTCTAGGCCTTAAACCTTCTTTAATAATAAAAAAAACGAACAAGTTTTTATTAGAAGTTATAAATTCATAAAAACTGGTAACGGAGGTTACTTTTCAAACAATCGGTTGAAGCCATACGAACAGATTTTTATTGTAATATATTTATATCCCTCGGTTCTACGACCTGCAAAGCGTACTATTCAAACCGGTTTTTTTTCTGTAAGAAAATAAGGTAACGGAGGTTACACTCTTATCTCTACGCTCCAATTTTGGTAAAGTAAAGAAAAAATCTTAAATTTTCAGCGTTTCAAGGAAATTTCTATATGACACATAGTATGGATATTAAGCTAATATTCAGTGATGTTTAGATTATCTGGTCACCAAGTTCACTATCTTAAAGAAATATTTTTATTGAGGTAACGGAGGTTACTAAGAAATTGTGGACATTGTATCGACACTCGTGAGAATTTCAGGGAAGGCAATTCCTTTTAGCTTTTTTTAAACGAAAATAATATCGTTCACTGCGGTCATTCTGCACCTGATACCCCTTGATTTTGTCGTAACAAATCCCTTTATCGTGATGCTTATTTATTGTAATATTGGAAGTGGACATTAAAAAATTGGTATAATTGCCACATTTGATGGCATATTGAACCACAATAACACCTGTTGCTACTGAAAAAATATATATGTTTTAGCAGATCCACCCCCTTACTTTAAATTTTAACGGGTAACAAACCATTTGTGTTAATATTCTGTCTCCTCTGACAGTAAGACGCACTAAAATCACAATGTGTACATTTAGCGTGGAATGGGTGATTAATCTGATTTATCTGATTCCTAGGTATCCCAAATCGAGGTTGGATTTCCTGATTTACGGCTTGAAAATTGCTTTGCCCTCCATTTTCGACTGGTGCAGAAGAAATATCTGAGGTTATATTGTTTAATATTTCTTTAACAGTTCTCTCAGCGTTATATGAGGCCTAGCAACACAGTTTAACCTCAATTGCATGTTCTCGGGCAGAGGAGGGTCCAGTGGTATCCCAGAATGTATTACGTTTCACACTGTTTTCGTTTCAAGAGTGACATGATCACTCTAAACTTGCAGACAAACAATGTGTTGATCAGTATTGTTAATGTGTATGGCTCTGATCGAGTGTTTAAAGCAACCTCTGTGATGATCGTTTGTCTGATTATGTTCAGTATGATTGAAAATGATTGAAGTAGAGTATATCATTAATTGTTTTTCATTTAAATTTAGTTACACGCGAGAAAATATGCGTAGCTATAAATCCGGTTCTTTGATAAAATCGGAGTGTTCACTAATAAATCTGTCTTTTCCCCTGCGATCCGTTATCGTAAAACTCCCAGGAATCATAAGGTGTGGTGTTTTGATTCTCAAAAATAATTTTGATGCTTCAAACCAAGTGATTCTTCCGATGTTAACTGGCCGGCGTTTACTCCAACTGTTCTACTCAATCTACTACAAAATGTTGGTTTTGCCGAATTGTTTATAAATTCTTTACAATCAGAAATCCACAAAAAAATACGTTACGATTACTTGATATAATCAGTGGAACACTGTTAATATGAAGCCTCAAAAAATATTATAACTATATTATATAGATTTTCTAGTAGCATTAAATATGTAAACAATGATTCTAGAACATGACACGATATGGTGCCGTCACTACCATTTGCGAAATTTGTAACCCCTTTTCAAGCTCTTATAAATCGTATAAATATAAATGAAAACGCTACGCTCCTGAATAAAGCATAAAAACGATGTTTCGATGTCATTCTGACGCAATTTTCAAGTTGAGAGGGAGAAGTGATGTTCAGTGTATAAAGTTAGTGTTTCAATAAGTGTCAATTCTACCCTTCTCACTTAAATTGATAATGGCGTAAGAATGACATCGAAACATCGTTTATTAACCTTTTTATTTGTGTCTAATTATATTGAATTTTAGTCCAGTGAAAAGCAAATCACTTGTACTCTGACATTTAGTACACTTTTCACTGAAGACCAGATTGCTCTTTCGAAGTCTGCGACGACTTTCTGAAGTTTAGGTACGCATGGGACAAGGTCCACCACTTCCTCTAGAACCTAAAGTAAAGTAAAGTAAAGTAATGTTATGATATGTCATTCCCTGTTAATGTAACCAATTAATGTAAAATATATTAAGGAAGAGTGTAACGGTCATGTGCATACGGGGGTCTAAATTACAAGAGAATGATGAAGAAACTGTCAATCTGTGTGTCAACGTTTCCCCTAGTTTCAACTATGAAAGCGTTAAATTTAGGTTACGCATTTTTTGTATTCTTTCACTGATTCATTGGTATTAACCTTCTTATAATCTCTTCCCTTTTTACTGGACATTACCACGTACACAAGGAGCATTTGTTTGGTGTAATCGCCAGATTTTACGAAGACCTTTATTGTTAGAAGCTGGGTAAATAGTTTCGAAACGAGTTTAAATGTGCATGTCCAAGCAGTTCAGGGCCGTTGTCATAAGCAAAGATTTAATGGCGTCGGTCGTTAACCTTTAGGTAAGCCTGTGAATAAGATTATAAAACAAATATTTAGCTGTTATTGCACAAAATCGAGTTGAAGCAAAAATTAAAGAATTCAATAATAGCAGACAAACAGTTTATATTCTGGGTGACTTTCACATTGACCTCTTGAAATATGAAAATTTTTGACCAACTGAGAACTATTCCAACATGTTATTTTCTTAACTCTTTCTACCCATTAATTACAAAACTTACTAGGATAACTGAACACTCATCTACTTGATCATATTTATACAAATAATTTTGAGATATTGCCACTATTGATATATCTGATCATCTACCAGTTTTTGTGAAAGCACCAATAGCAACTACAACACTCAAAATATGCAACCTACTACAGAGATTCTAGCAAATTCAATAAAGAAGCTTATTTACATGATTTAAACAGTATTAGGTGGGACACCACCCTTAACAATGACACAAATAGCTTTACTACAAACTTTAACAATAAATTCCAGGAAATCATTAATAATCATGCTTCACTGAAAGTAGCATTACAAAGGAAAATTAAAGCTATGTCAAAATCTTGGCTTACCAAAGGTATACTTAGATCTATTAGAAAAAAAAGGCTGTACTATGACTTGAAAAATTCGCCTAATGACTAATTAAATCCAGTAAATATAAATCATACTCCAACCTACCCAATAACATTATCAAGTTCCAAAAGAAAGCTTATCGTGTACATAAATTTGCAAGCTATCAATCAAACCTAAAACAAACCTGGAAACTAATAAGCCAACTTGTAAAAAGGAAAGCAAAATCAGAAATGGTTCCTGATAAGCTTATAATAGATGCCAACACATTTACGGATAAACACGATATAGCAAACAAGTTCAATAGTTACTTTACCAACATAGGCCCAAAATTTGCAAGTAATCTACCAAATGTTAATGAGGAACCAACAAAATAAATATCTAGGACACCAGCATCTAGCTTCTATCTATCTCAAGTATCAGAAACTGAAATTATCTTTCGACTCCAATCTCTGGATGCAAATAAATAAATCCGTTGATACTGGTATTGTACCAAATATATTTAAGATCTCTTGTGTGACATCCTAATTTAAAAAGTGGTGATTTCAGTAATCCTGAGAATTTTAGGCCCACAGCCATCTTACCTTCATTGAATAAAATATTAGGAAGAGATTTATATGATCAACTTTTGAAATTCCTAGACAAACACAATACAATTTATAACTAAAAAATTCAAAAATAGGGAATAAGAGGCCCTCCCTTAAGCTGGTTCACTAATTATTTAAAGTACCTATGACGTCTGAGACAATACTTTCAGTACTGATTCTAAATAAAGTAAATAGTTATATATTTCTTGATTTCAGTGATGCGTCTTTTAGTTATTAAGTTTTAAACTTCCAATGTGATAATGACTATGACGTCAAGGACTTCATTAAATATACAAAATTGAACTGATTTACTCAATAGGCAAAAAAAAAGTATCATTATTTTACTCATGGTTTACTTAAAGGTCAATTTAAATTTATTCCCTAGTTATTGCTAGTCACATGTTGTGTCCTTGTGTAAGCGTTAGGTAGCACACACGAGTTAATCACCTACATTTTAATAACTCTCGGGAACAATGATTACATGAGGAATGCTTTGACTACTTTTATAACTGAACTCGAACTGAACTGTTAAAAGATATATCTCACAACTATAAAGTGACTTATCTGACAGGTCACGTGTGACATGTTAGGCACCTAAATGATGTCACAACATATTCCTCCCCTGAACTTTCTTGAATGTCGTCAAACAGTCTCTTCCTCTCCCTCGTCAACCGCTGCAAAGTCAGGGAGACGATCTCGAGGTAACCACTGTAACCCCTTCGGTGTTTGAATTTGATACCACAGATGTGAGCAGTAAACAATAGTGTATGGACCTTTCCATCTTAAGCCTAACTTGTCTTTGCTGGACTTGTGATCAAATATTAACACTTGATCGTTGATATGGAGGACAGTGTTCAGTTTTTTTCCTATCTACATTGCTTGCTGCTTTGGCTTGTCGCAATTTCATTTGTTCCCATGCTAAGTCGTACATCTGTTGAAGTTCGTATTTGAAGTGTTCAAAGGAATGGTGAGTGGCAAAGCGTGAGCCATACAAAATATCAAGTGGAATGATAAACTTCCTTCCTCCGAACATTAATTCAGCTGGGCTAAACCCCGTAGAAGAGTGGACTGATGTATTATAGGCATAACATAATTCCCTTAGCCATAAATCCCAGTCTGGATGCTTTGACTCTTTAGAGTTCAAGTATTTCCTCGGATAATTCTTGATAATACTATTGCTTTGTTCTGTTAACCCGTTTGCTTGCGATCGATATCCAATGGTGCGTAACTTAGCAACTCCAAATTGTTTCATTAATAAGTGAAATTGTTCCGATTCAAATGCTGGATCCCTATCCGAATATAACGTGAGAGGAATTCCAAACGTTAGGCAATAAATAAATGTTTACACGTTGTTTGTGCTGTCCTGTCCTTCAATGGATAACACTTTAAGAATTTACTAAATTGATAGTTAATTACCAAGATATGCTTATGTCCTCGTGGGGTAACTGGCAGATCAACAGTGAAATCAGTAGACACTAATCCGAGGGGTTGACGGGGCCATGATACCCATCTGACCTTGTGTCTTACCACTTGTAGTAGTTTTCTGACAAAGTTCGCACCTTGAAATAGACGTTTCTACTTGACTATGAAGTTTGGGCCACCAAAATCTTTCTAAAACGCGACGATGTGTCTTAAATACTCCAAAGTGACCAGCACACCAATTACAGTGAGAATAACACAGTATTTCCTCTCGTAAATCTTGAGGAATGACAATAATGTTTCCATGATTGTTATATACAAGTAAACCATCCTCAATCGAAATGCGATGATTGTGGCGACGATAATCCTTTGGAGTACAATTTAAATTTCGAACTGTTTCTTGCTGTTCAAGGAATTTAAAAATGTTGGATAAATCTTTGTCATTACGTTGATGAATTATCAGGTCACGGTTAGTGTACAACTGTTGTGAAAGTTCAACTCCATTACCGGAAATGACGCTCCAGATTGTCTCGTCTTTAATGTTCCTACTGAGATAATCCGCAACAACATTATCTTTACCAACCACATATCTTATCCTGACTTGTATTTCCTCTAAATATTGTATCCAACGAAATCGTTTATTTACATTTCCCCGAAATGATTTGAGGTTGATGAGAGGCTTGTGATCCGTATAGACAAACTCATGTCCAATCAGATAAATTTCAGTTTGCTTACAAGCGTAGTAAATGCTTAAAAGTTCCTTGTTTGTGACAGTAGTTGACCTCGGACTTGGTAAGAGTTCTACCTCCGAATTTGATTGGCCTTATGAAACCATCTTCTTGCATCTCTTGCACTGAGCAAGGCGATTGAGTACATTCTGTACATGAATACAGTGTTCCTCTTCAGCTGCACTGTAAATGGCAATATCATCAAAATAAGCAGATACATATGATGTCATGTCATGAACAATTAATGAAATGTTCTCGGGAAATGTGAACGGAGCTCCAAGTAATCCCTGAAACATACGTTTCCATTGATACTATCCAAATGGTAAAACAAAGGGAGTTTTCTCTCGATCTCCTTCCTTTAATGGTATTTGAAAGTACCCACTCTTTAAATCAAGAACAGTATAAATAGATGAATTACGCGTATTATCGATAAGTTCATCGGCACGTGGCAATGGAAACTGTCGTGGGATAGTTTTTGCGTTTAACTTTCTATAATCACAACAGAAGCGAATTTCTCCGTTTCGTTTGACTACAGGCGCAACAGGTGAACCATACTGTGATCGTGAAGGTTCCATAAAATCTTTCGCTTGTAACTCGCTTATGACACTAGCAATTTTGTCTCTTTGACTGTATGCAAGCCGGCGGAGTGGTTCGTAAATAGGACTTCCATCTGTCAATTCGATACTATGTTCAATCGGTATATTTGCTGGTTCCGATTCAGGTACTGCGTTTAGTTTGAGTTCATAGTCATTTATGAGTGCTCGAATTTTCGGTGACATCTCGCAATCATTTGTGTTAACAGATCCTGTTGAGTTACATGATACACTATTTTTATCAGGGATTGCTGTTTGTTCACTATGTAGCTCTGTTAGCTTTCCCAGTTGGAGGACTTTTCGTAATGACACGTCCATTCCAATATCATTGTAAACAGGGACCCTGACTTTTTTTTTTTTTCAAATCTAATCTGAGATCCGTGAATTCCAGTTCTAGTTCTTATTGTCCCTCAAATAAAAACGGTGTTTCTAAATTGGACTCTTTAGCATTGATGCCTTTAATTTTACCATGTGTCCAACATACCTCGTCGCTTGGGATCATCGTCGCTTTTGAGACTTGAATAAAGGCGCTGTGACCATTAGACTTTTCTTCAAAATATAGCATTGGAATATGTCTTCCGTCAGGGGGAACAAACGTGATGCATTTTTCACTTTGATCTCGTGTGGCAGATTTGAACCTTAATTCTGAGTGTATTCCAAAAATGCATGTATTGATGTAAGGGCTTCCTAATATTGGCTAATATTCCAGTAGATAAGACGTTCCATCCGGTCGTGTGAATTTTAAATTCCTGTGCGCTGCTCCCTCAAATTTGAATTGAGTACCCGAGATTCCAATTCCTACTTTGTCGACTGGCGTCAGTGGTGGTTTAGTTTGTAACCTTTGATATACTGAAGAAGGAATCATGGTATATTGAGAGCCCGGATCATACAGGAATTTAAGGGGTGTGTCCCCAACAGTGATATCCAACAAGATGCGTCGTGCTGGTTGAAGTTTAATTACATTGTAATCATTAGTTTGATTGTGGTGATGAACTTCTCCAGAATTAAATTTAGCATGAGACGATAATGAAGAATTGTTGTAGAATGGTGGTGGCTGAAATGATGGCGGTGGTTGCCCACGCGGTCCATTGCGAAAGAAATTGGCAATGTGCCCTTTGACACCGCAATTTAGACATGTCTTAAGTTTGAAACAATTCTGCCTGCTATGACCTGGTTTCCCACAATGGTCACAATTGTTCGCCTTCTGGCATATACTCGCTGCATTTGTACTAGTTGTGAGTGTTTGTAAGGAATTTGTTAGGACTTCGACTAAACTCTCTAATCTTGTCAAATGATCTTGTTTGTTAGCTTTCGCTTAAATCAATTCCCTCTAAAGAAGCAGAGCCAGATAATTGTAATATACGCACATGTTCTCGCAAATCGTCGTCCAATGACGTTGTTACATGATTAATAGCAATAAAATCTATCGTCATATAATTCATGAATTGTATTCCTTAGTTTTGTTGCAAAGTCATTGTTTATTCCGCGATGGAAGTGTAAACCTCACAGTTTACCTTCGAGTGTTCTTTTGTAGTCATCGCTACAAAAATTCTCTACCATCCTCTGTCTACATTCGTTGTATTTTATCTTCCCATCTGACTCCCCGATTAATTGCGATACAAACGTAAAGGCTTTACCTTCAAGGCTGCATAATAGTAAGTCTCTCCATCGCTCCTTCTCATGGCCAAGGGCAGTGCACTGAGCTTCAAACTCCAAGATCCATACTTTGAATGACTGAGAGTTGTCTCCCTTAATTTCCGAAACTTCGCTAACCCAGGCATGTTTCGTCTAGGTGGGACCTCCAAAAATGTTGTGTCGTTGTGTAAGCGTTAGCTTATCACCTACATTTTAATAACTCTGGAACAATGATTACAAGAGGAATGCTTCGAATACTTTGACTACTATACTGAATACTTTGATAACTGAACTCGAACTGAACTGTTACAAGATATATCTCACAACTATAAAGTGACTTATCTGACAGGTCACGTGTGACATGTGACGCACCTAAATGATGTCACAACATACAACTTATACACTCAAAAGCCTTCCTTGACGTCATAGTCATTAGCATATTGGAAGTTTAAGCTTTCATAACGTAAAAACACATCACTCAAATCAAGAAATATTTTACCATTCAACTATTTACATCATTTAGAATCAGTACTGAAAGTTTTGTCTCAGGGTTGAGGGGCACTTTAAAAAATAGAATACAATATGTAAAAATTCAGAATACTACGGCTGACCTAAACTTAATCACATTCGGCATACTACAGGGAAGTACCCTTGGACCTGTCCTATTTCTACTTCATTTTAATGATCTCCCATAAGTGTCTAACAGGCTGAACTTGAGAATGTTTGCTGATGATACTAATTTATTTTATACTCATAGCAATCCACAAGCAATACAAGATGTTTTTAATACAGAGTTGGCCCTAGTTTATAAATACTGTTAGTTAAACAAACTATCAATCTTAAAAAAACTCACTATGTCCTGTTCAAGTCACCCAGAAAAAAAAAAAAGATTTTAGAATTGATACCATAGAACAAAAACAACACAAAATATCTTGGGGTTTTTATAGACCAATACTTAAACTGTGAGCATCAAATAAAAGTTGTACACAGTAAAATGTCTAAAAACATGGGTATTATAAGGATTTTACGACACTATGTTTCCATAAAAACTTTAAAATATATATATTATTCTTTAGTTTATCCCTATCCCTATGGTATACTCTCTTGGGATGTACATATAAGACAAAGTTGGAAAAAAATCCGCACAATCCAGAACAAATGTATTAGTTGCATGTTCTTTTGTGGCATCAAATAAAAGTTGTACAGAGTAAAATGTCTAAAAACAGGTTATAATTTCGATATTGATTTGATAATGACGGTTCATGAATTTTCACGTTTTATGATCAGCTTTATTTAGCAGCTACTTTTTCATTTAAGCATAAGTTAACTACGTTTTGAGTTTAAATGATTGCAATCGACCCGTGAAACAAACAAAACAGAAACAAACAAACAAACAAACAAAAGCAAAACATTCCAAAAGGGTTTTGCTAGCAGAAATTGAGATATAATATAAATCTTTTTATCGACATGTTTTTGCAGTTCTGCTGCCATCATCAGTGATAAATTAATCACAAAGCTAACTGTTTATATGGCTAGAATAAATGAATATGTATATAAGTGATAACAATGTTAAGTGATGCTAAAGGAAAACAATAAATAATAACAATAAGATCAAAGAGGCGATATACATGAAATGGGAAAACCCCTCCCTTAATAGCCAGGTTAAACACATTTGTCTTCTGTTTAGTTTCACTTTGTTTTCTTTTTCCATCACTTAACATTGTAATCACTTTAGAGGCTTCGGTGGAATCTTTCTCTACTTGTGCCTTCATTTCTTGCATTTTCTTTACTTGCACTTTCTTCTCTTGCATCTTTGCTTTCGTCTTCTTTGCTTGAATCGTCTTCAATTTCGACCATCCGAATACGTGGTAATTCCAAATTTGTTGCTTGTACAGCATTTGCCCTAAATATTCATTATTCAGCCCATCTACATTTGTTCCAAATTCTAAAAGATTCTTCTTCAACGCTTTCTTTTCCAAATGTTTTCTTTTTTTCCTGTTCTTTGAGCTTCTCCGCTTTCTAGCTAATTCATTATGTATATCCATATTTCAACCACCTCTCTCTTTCAAATAAAATAGTGTTGTAAAGCGAATATCACGTGATATTGAAACATTACGTTATATGTAATATATAATCATAATCACAAAAGATTGTAGCCAGTACTGCTAAATAGTGCTCGATACACAAAAGTGTAGAGCAAAATATATAATTTAGAAAGACTAAAATGAAACGCACATGATTCTCTGTGACTCTGAGTTTCGTGCTTACGCACGAAAAGAGCTAAGGTCAAATTGGGTTTTTCATATCTGAACTGCAATCCAGCAGTTACTCAAGTAATATATACATATGACATAAGTACTGCAATTCAGCAGTAACGGATTATGCCGTTAACATTAACCCTTTAATTACCAAGTTTCTGAAAGTATGCCAATTGTGACCCAACCTGAAGCAAGACATCTATTGATATCTTCCTTGCAGTGCTATTTACCTGGTTACTGTAATGCAAGGAAGATATAAGATGTTTCCATACTCCAAGTTGGGTTAATATTGATACCATCAGAAATTTGGCTCTAATTCCTATAAAATTAAACGGTCCCCTCTCTGCACATGTCACAATTGTAAAATGGTTTTCGGCTTTTTATATTGTATATGTTGTGGCCTTTCTAACTTGTAGCATCAATAATGTTTAAAATATTTTGTCAATAAGTTTATGGGTCGGGTGGATCTGACAGACCAAATGATAAAGAGCTTCTCAGTTTTGCGGAAGTCAAGAAAGGGTTGGAAAAAGCTTTTCGATTATGGACTTGGAATAAATTTTCTGAATTCTCCTCTGCCTTCTCGTCTAGAAACAGTTGTGGGCTCATTTGTTGTTGGAGGATGAATGGTTGACAAATGATAAATTGGACGCTTTTTGAGCCATCCCGATGCAACAAGTTGACCATCGCATCTCCACAAGTAATCACCCCGCCTCATTTGTTCTCCAGCTGCTATTCTTTTCCGTTTGGTCACTTAATTAGATTTCTACTCTTAATTCTCTCAAGCAAATGAAACTCGTTACTGCGTTTTAATGTTAGTATTTTTTGTTGAAAATGACGTCACAGACCATGTGATCAGTGTAATAGCCAAAGCAAAACATTAAGGATATCAAAACTAGCTAACTGTGTGAAAATGACTTCAAAGTTATCTTTAATAAAGAAATAAGACAATACGTCTGAAATGGTTTTGAAGGTCACTCAAGGTCAAACCCTGGCCTTAACAGGCAGTCGCTTGCACAAAATTTGTATAAATCTCTCAAAATTTCCTTACTTTGTTCACAAAAATGCAAAACAAATTCTAAAATAACAGTCCTCAACTCACAAAAGTACATTGTTAGATTTTTTTCAAATTTATGCGCTAGGGGTCATGATATTTTTTGTTTTGTTTCATTTGGAGGGGTTCAAAAGCTTATTTTGTTGCCAGGGGGACTGGCAAGATTCATCATTGACAACAATTGATCATGAGTTAAATATACTAGTTATTGTCCACAATCAGGCATAACAAATAGGTGAACTAGAAGCGCTTCCTACTTCTAAATAATAAAGCTTGTATAGTGAATGCTGGTACTTTCATTTCAAGTCAAGTTAATCCAGGTCAGGTTGATCCACTATATTGACAATCGATCCACATATCAGGTCAAGTCGATCCACATGTATTAAACACACTAATCGTGAATAAAAGTGTAATATAAGAGAATTTTAAATTTTGGTAGTGAACAGAAGGTACACGTTAACTTTTGTATTTTTATAATTCTCTCACCTGAATAACAGTCTTTTCGCTCACAAAAGTTTGCCCACATGTAAAATTATTTAGTATCAGTACTTAAATACAATGGATACTCGTTTGTCTCTACTCACAAATCCAAAAAGTCAATACAACGAGTTTTATATGTCACCAACTATACTGTGATAAATTCGAGCAAGAAACACTGAAATATTTTAACCGAATGTTTCTTTTATCCTTAGCCAATTCGTTAGCTAGTCTTGCTTGTGACATGTGACCTCTCATGTGAAAATGTTTTGCCATTAAAATGCTTTTCTGTTAATGGCCGTTGAACGGTGACAAACTGCACTAGCTGTTGTGATCAACAAAGCGTTACAACGTTTTAATAAAGCAATAACCATAAGCCTTTTCAGAAACGAGTAGAGGACTGGGGAGGAGTTTCTAGAATTAATCTAATTAAGAAATGAACCTCTCCACAAGAAAGATCACATCAAAATTAGTAAGTTTTTAAAGTTTGACATTGTTTGGTTGAATATTGAACATGTTGCAACCTTTTAAAAATCTTGAAATTAACAAAGAA
>JANTNT010042445.1:0-12441 GCA_024752375.1 Entacmaea quadricolor | reverse complement strand
AAATAAATTTGAAACAACTGGTAAATATTTATTCAAAATCTATTGAATAGCCGTTTTTGCATGTAGGTTTAGTCTGGAGTAGGGTATGTAAAATCTCCAAAGTTTAGGTCTGGGATAGGGTCAGGGTTTTGAGGACCTGGCGGCATACCCCCACCCATGTTAGGGTGGTAGTACCCCCCCGGGATTTTATCTAAAATATGATAGAATGGAAAATTATGAATGAACTAACCTAAGGCTGCATTCATAATGTATGACTGATGGGGGGCAGGTGAATATTTTATACTACGAAATTTTTAAGATCCCCCTTGTGACAAGAAAAAAGAAAAAGAAAAAAAAAAAGCAAGGACCCTCAGGATAGACCCAAACATTTTCACACACCCCACTTTAATTAAGAAACCTTTAAAAAAGTGAGACCCCCCCCTTAACTGACAAAAAATTTTAAACACCCCCCTAAATTTCACCTGCCCCCCCCCGCCATACATTATGAATGCAGCCTAAGTTTAGATGAGAACGATGTAGCATAGCATGCAGCTTTATAAAAAAAAGATTTTCCGACTATTTTCTCTCGAGAACGAAAAATTAAAAAGTAAAGAATTGCGGCGAAATCAATAATGTGACTTTTTAACGTGCGCGCGCTCAAGTCTTTTCCATGTTTGTGTTTAGATATTATCACGCTCTTTGGCCAATCATGAGCGCGCGTAAAATCGAATTTATTGTTTAAAACTAATTATTAACCGGCTTAAGGACGTTCGCGGCCAAATAAGCTAAACACATTTTCTTCAAAATTTTTATGGTGAAAGAATATCATATAAGCTCGATGAGCAAAAAAAAAAAAAAAATTAATTAATTAATTAATTGATTTAAAAAAAAAATCGTCTATTGTTTGCGCCCACTCCTTCGTTAGTCAAGAACAAAAGTCAACATTTTGAAACAAGTTGGATCCGAAACCTTCTTGAAACGGTAATCAAATATCTCATTATTTGAGAACATTTGTACGGTACAATTTTTCAAATCTCCTACTTATCATCACCTGATCCCAGATTTACTTTGACTATGGTAAATAATGCGCTTTTGCTTGATTCAAACGCATATATTTTGGAGCTTTTTGGTCTCAGCAACACTAACACGCTTTGCGGGTTCACTCTCTCCAACTAGAAATTCACTCTTTCCAACTAGAAATTCGACGTTTAAAACGGAATCCTATCGTATCGTGCATGTTTACTGTACAAGTCAGGGGCTGGAGTAATTTAATTTGCATTTCTTTATTACAGGATGCTTCCTCATACCTTATCTAATATGTGTGATAGTTGCTGGTGTGCCAATGCTGGTCCTGGAGATTAGTCTAGGACAATTCATGAGTCAAGGAGGCATCACTGCTTGGATGATTTGTCCATTGCTTAAAGGTATATGCATCATCTAAAATCACTTTAGGAGAGGTGTCTTGGACGTTATTTTAGTCACAAAGTGTTTGAGTCTACGAAGGAACAAAGGAACGAAGGAACCTTGGAAGGAAGGAATAAAAGAACGAACGAACGAACGAACGAAGGACGAACAACGAACGAACAACGAACGAACGAACAACAAACAAAACAATCGTTGAGTTCCAGTCGCGTTTTCTGTTTTGCTACTCAGTTAACTCAAGACTGCCTCAGTATTCCTATATCAAAATATAGTTTTTATGAAGAAAAGAAAAGAAGAAGAAGAAGAAGGGGGGGGGGGGAAGCACCCACATGTACAGCAGCCGAAAAGAGAATCAATAGGAAAAACGACGCTCATGCATAAAGTCATCGCGCAAAGTGACCAGGCCTTTTTGTAGAAGTCGAACCCAACCCACTACTGTGAGAAAAAAGCACTTCTTTTCACCGCTACACCTTTCAAATCTAGTAACTCTTTTTACGCGGCGGCCATGTTTATTCCCATGGGAGCAAAAACCATTGTTTGGAGCGTTTTAAAGCGAGGTTCAGGTTATCCCTTGGGATTCAAACCTATTGTTTTAACCAATATGGCGGCCGCGTGAAAAGGGTCAATTGCTTTATTTTCTCTTCATTCCAGGCATAGGATATGCAAGTACAACGATAAATTTTTACTTGATTATCTACTATGCTGTAATACTCGCTTGGGCTATTCTCTATATGTTCTACTCATTCACGGACAAACTGCCTTGGTCTCATTGCAACAACGAGTGGAACACAGCAGCGTGTTACTTCGGCAAGAGAATGATTCCCATCAATGAAACTGTCAATGGTACTCTTAACTACACTGTTAGATACGTCGAGGACAATGGCACCAAATCCCCGGTCACTGAATTTTGGGAGTAAGTACAGGGAAACGCATTATTTCCCGTCATGATATATAAATACATACATACATATTTATTAGTCCTCTTAGTTTGATACAGTACAAAAACAGCCACTGTCTAAATATACGCTACAAATATTGTACTGTTTTTCGACTCTTCAGTTTGATAATAAGTATACTACTCATTTTTTTTTTCAAAATTGCAATGGTATTTCTGCCGGTATTACGTAATCTTATAAAATCAGCCTTACATAGCAGGGGGAGGGGTGCATGGAGGGAAAAGATCACCTATGCTAGTAGAGTAAATAATAAATCCTATATTTGTTGTTGTTGTTGTTCAACAGAAATCGGGTTCTTATTGTCTCTGAAGGACTCGGAGAGGTTGGCACGATTAACTGGCAGATGGCTTTGTGTTTATTGCTTGCTTGGATTATCTGTTATTTCTGTGTGTGGAAAGGAGTAAAATCGACTGGGAGAGTAAGTTTAGCTGCTGTTGTTATATTTCGAACATGCTTTTATCGTTGTTTGCTCACGTTTGTTTATTAATTCATTTATATTCTGACGTCCGTCTGCCTGACTGTCTCTCTAGATCTCTGTGTCTGTGTGTATGTATCTGTTTATATATTGATTTATATCTTTTGATTTTGTTTGCAGGTCGTTTACTTCACTGCCACATTTCCTTACGTTTTTCTGACCATACTTCTTATTCGCGCGGTAACACTTCCTGGAGCTCTTGAGGGTATTAAATTCTATCTCTTTCCTAATTGGTCAAAGCTACTGCAAGGCCAGGTATTGGAACATTACATGTACTATATGGGTATTGATTAAGCTGAAGTGGATATTAACCAAAACCCAACCTTCTGTTGCCTATGTAATATCTTATTAACTGATCAAACAGCGACAAACTGTAGATCACAAGGAGAGACAATAGATCGTTTTCATTTAACGTTATAGTCGCCATTTTGTTCTCCTCTGACAAAGCATACCTCATTAGTTTCATTTGTTACACGAGTGACACCGCCAACGTTGAATTATTCAGGGACGGAGTGACTATTTTCGAATCCCTGACAACACTGACGTTTTCTCTAGTTAATTTTTAAAAATACTTAACGATTCTTTTTCTTCAAGGTTTGGCTGGATGCAGCGACTCAAGTGTTTTACTCTTATACCATCGGCATGGGGGTTTTAATCGCTCTTGGAAGCTATAACAAGTTTAAAAATAATTGCTATAGGTATGTCACTTAAATCTTACTGAAACCAAAATATGTGATGAAATAATTACCTGAATGTTTAAATTTAACCAATCACTTAGATTTTCATATCATTTCCAAAATTCTTTTAATATAAAACCTCTCGTGCGAAAGGAGTGCTATAGTTTTTAGTGCTTTATTGGGGGGGTATTTTCCAGAAAAAATATTATAAACAATATTCTAGATATTTATTTAAGAAGTATGAGTGGCGTGTACTGCTAGCGCGTAGCCTCCCACCGCTGAGGTCCAGGGTTCGACTCCCGAACTTGGGACTCATGTGAGTACAGTTGTTTGTTGGTTCTCTCCCTTGTTTCCAGGGTTTTTCTCCTAGTTCTCCGGTTTTCCTCTCTCCACAAACATTAACATGCTAAATTCCAATTTGATCTGAGAGTTAGCCGTGCCCTGACTTTGATCAGCCTTGTGGTTGTTTCAGGTTAATGAGTCCGATTCTTTGCGCGTGTGCTAACAGTAACAAATTTATTTGATACTTTTGCCGTGATTTTCTTTCATTCTTTTCCAGAGATTGTATAATTTTTGCGTGTGCTAACAGCGGTACAAGTTTTTATGCTGGATTTGTCATTTTTTCTGTTCTTGGTTTCATGGCCGATAAACAAGGAGTAGCTGTTGGTGATGTTGCTGAATCAGGTCAGTTTTCTCATACAAGTTTATTATTGTCCCTCTGTTCCTCTCTTTCTTCTAGTTTTCTACTTATTTCATTCCAAGCTCGATCCCTCCAATTGGTACGCGAACCATTGTTTTTCCATAATCCTGTTCTAGGTCCAGGCCTTGCGTTTATTGCCTACCCTACAGCTGTGGCCGAGATGCCTGTGGCCCCACTTTGGTCTATTCTCTTTTTCTTTGTGGTACTTCTACTTGGGATCGATAGTGAGGTAAGGTGCCTTTTGTCATTTATTAACCCCTGAGGAAATTTCGTCAAAATTACGAACGGCAATATGCATAGCAATTTTGAAGAAGTTACGCCATCAAAGGCTCACAGAAGCTGTGAACGTGTGATCGATTGCATTGCAGTGTTACTAATTTTCTGTTTTTCTTTCTACTGATTCTTCTTGTTTTAGTTCGTCGCTATAGAAGGTTTCGTGACAGCCATAGTCGACATGTTCCCCAGATACGTACAAGGCAAATATCGCAAGGAGATTTTTGTGCTTGGCTTCTGTGTTTTCTGGTATCTTATTGGGTTGACAATGGTAACCCAGGTAAAGGTTGACTTGCACAACAACCCAAACACTCTAATTTTCCGGAATGTGAAATTAATTCGGGCAATTAAGGAGAGAATTTTTTAGCGCCCGGTAAACTTTGAGAAAGTCTCATCTAGCTAAATGTTTCAGCAGAGTTCAAACTTTTTATGGTCATTATAACTGGAAATAAATTGGGGATTGCAATTTCTATACTCTTTCCATACAATGTAATGAGAGTTCAGGTTCTCTGGTATTTCCATAGTATGTGCAGGTGTAAAAAAATTTTTTTTCGGGCCTACATGTGCATAGTTGACAACCACGCAATTGAGTTGAGCCCTTGCGAGCCTTTACATTTAAATTGAAATATTTTATCTACATACGGTATGGAAATTTAATTTTCTAGTAATTTTTCAGTGAAATTTATGGTAAAAAGAAAAGGTTTTTTAAAAAATGCCAACTGTTTTAGGAAAGATAGAGAATGGAATTCGCAACGTCAAGAGAATTTCAATACTGGACAAACGAACGCGCGCTGTCCATTTTCTTGGTATGGATAATTATACGTGAGCGATTCTGTCGATATCAAAATTTTGGTAAGGAAGTATAGTCGTATGCGGCTTATTTGAGTGTACTTTTTAAATTGTTAGGGTTAAGTCAAGTAAATAAGTTAAGTCTTTTAAACATTGAAAGATAAGGAGAAAAATAAGATTAAGCCCTTGGCGGGAATTTTCTCTTTATTTCTTTCTATATATATACACACCGAACGCATTGACTGTACTTAAATATTAGTGAGTTAATGTTATGTGTATTTTAAGGGAGGGATTTACGTGCTGCAGCTGTTTGATTACTATTCTGTCAGCGGAAGTGCTATTCTCTGGGTGTCGTTGTTCCAGTGTATTGCTATTGGATGGATCTATGGTAATGTCTGGATTAATAACGTTATTTTTTTATATTATAGTACACACACTATTGCATGCGCTGGTGGGTTGCTAGGTGTTGTTGTTCTAGGGTATTGCTATTACAGTAATGTTGGGATTAATTTTTTATCATTTTAGAACACACACTAGCTAGTGCATGCGCAGTAGATTGGTACATAAACAGCAAGCGACGTATGTTGAGGCTAATAATGAGCGAACACACACACACACACACACACACACACACACACACACACACAAAAGTTAATTCCAAAGTTTTTTGATGTACCAGGATTTCATCTATTTTGAAACGATAGATATTTGAAAAATTTGATTAATGATTAGCTTATCTGCTTCAAATAGGATTTCTTTATTTTCTGTTCTCAGTTTACTTTGAATGTTTGATTAAATTATGCTATGATGTCACGAAAAACTGACTACCGTGATCCATAGACTTTCTCTTTTTTTAAAGGGCCTAGTTACATTGCTTAGTTGAACAAACTTATATTTTGAAATGAAACAAATATTGAATATAATGAAGACTAACTGACTTATTTCCTTCAGGTGCTGAACGATTCTATAAGAACTTGGAACAAATGTTAGGCTTTCGTATCAACCCATGGCTTAAGATCTGCTGGGTTTTTATCACTCCTGTCTTCTCTCTGGTAAGCCTGTGTTGTGTTTGAACGATGGACAGCTTGTTGGCAATTTGGAACACCGTTAATTTCTGATAAACTACAGTATCCATTCAGAATGCCGTTAATGGCATTTTTGAGCCTCTAGATTTCAAACTTTTCTGGGACTAGGGTTGTTTTGCACTTGCTATGGTCCTGTAACTGATGTAGCATCGTAACATGCCACCGACATATGATAACCAGGTTTGATTCCTGAAGGACTTCCGTTTGAACCTTGCCAGCCAAAAGGGTGACATGGGTGGTGTAGCGGTAAAACGCTGTGGTTTCAAGGGATAGTAGGTTCGATTTTCGGCTCAGGCACCATATGTGAGTTGAGTTGTTTGTTGGTTCTCTCCCTTGTCACGGGCTGAGGGTTTTTTCTCCGGGTTCTCCGGTTTTTCCTCCCTCCACAGAAAGCGACATTATTTCGATCTTAGCTGTGCTCCATGGTCAGGTATGGGTCGTATGTTGGCAACCAGAGGTGTCTTTTGTATACCTTCAACTCGACCACGTTGAGCAGCTGCGTCCTTTGTAATTCAGCTTCTCAGGTGCGAGGAAGGATGATTAGCCACTCCAAATTATTATCATAAAAGTACATAGATTCCAAGATCCCCTATTCACCCCTTCTCCATCGACTAAACCCTGAGCGTACCGTATGTCACTTATACGAAATTATTCACCTTTTTGACCTACAATCACTTGGTGTACAATAAACATCGTAACCATGTTACATCGTAAGCATGTTGCATCGTAGCTATGTTGCATTGCTAAACGTACCGTATGTCACCAATTGAGTTGACCTTCAAAATAAACTCAAGGTCAACCAATCAGAGACGAGGATTTACATTATATTTTAATAAGCATTTCATAGTTGACCCATAATTCCTTTTGGAGAACGTGATTAACTCAGCTGGCGCATACGAATTGTTGTCTATGTTATGTATCAGGCTATTTTCATCTTCACCCTGGTGACTTACAAGCCTTTGGTGTACAATAAGACGTATAGTTATCCGGCATGGGGTGAAGCTATCGGATGGTGTATGGCCTTGTCGTCCATCTTTTGTGTACCAATCTTTGCTGTTATAAGAATCATGAAGGAAAAAGGAAACATCTATGATGTGAGTATATGAACATTTCATTTTTAAACTGAGTATTGGCCATTATTTGAAAATGATTGCTAGACATTCCCAAAATCTTTACTTTGGATTGGAGACTTGTAGGGCAAAGATTAGGCAGACTGGGAATGAAAGCCGATCGAGGAAATAACAAGTAAATTAAGTGGATTAAAGGTTAACTAAATTACAATATTTGGTAGTAATACTTTAAGATGTTGGTGCAATATTATCATATATATTTTTTTCTTTTTAGCGTATTCGTACTTCACTGATGCCAGTTCTTCCACCAGGCCGCGGTGCATCAAGTGAGCAGGAACACCCCGAAAAAGCTGTTAGCTTAATCGAAACAAAAATGTAATCCTGAACGCAGGTGTCACATTGAAGCTATGACTTCCCCTTTTTTCTTTTTGTCTTTCATCCATTCTTATTTCTGTATTTTAATATTACAGCGATTCTCAAAGTTCTGCGAACTCAGACACTTCAACGAACTTGCTGTGAAATTGGTTTTTCGCTGCCGTCAATCAGGACCAATTAGTCGGTACCTTTTATATTTTTGATCGCCGGCAGTGAAAAACCAATTCCAACGGGCAACTTGCAACTAACCGAGTTCGCAGAATATTGAGAATCGCAGTAAATAAAGACAAATGTAATGAACGACACTACGTAAATTACTAAAGTTTTTACTTGACATGTTGCGGCAAAACATTTGCCATTCTGTTTGTTCTCAGGATTGCTTTGAAATAATAGATCACGCTGCGCACGAGTTTACTCTTAAGATCAAAGAAGCTCTACACATTAGAGCGGTTTTCATTAACCCGTGAAATACACTTTAGCGTATTACACTTTATTACACTCTAATCCTATTGTTATGTAAAGCAGGAACTATTATTTTATGGTCTCTTGGTTCAGTTAAGGACTAACCAGAGCTGATCGGTTGGGTCATCAAACAAAAGAAGAGGCAAAATATGTTGTTAGCTTTGGATGGCTATTTCCAATAGCCTATTTAAAAATGTTATAGGATCACATGGGCGGATTTAGGGGAGAGGTGCAGGGGGTTGCGCACTTCCCCTCGGATGAAGTTCCCCCTTTTTTGACTTTTTGACCGCTAGAATGGCTTGATCTCTGCCGCTGCACCCACTCCTGGAGAATGTGGCTTGCCCCTCTACTGCTTCACTCCCTCCTGAAGAAAGTCGTGGATCCGCACCTGGATCACGTGAGGCAGCCATTTTGAATGTTAAGCATTATTTTCCTAGTACAGACTTAAAAAAATAAATATGTAAATATAGAACTAATTCAAACATGAATTCCATTTCCATGATGTTTAAGGTAGTACCGGAAAGATAGAATTTGAGCGTGAATTTTTTCTAAATCAAATTGTTTCAAGATTTTGAGTCGCTCTTTTAGAAGAGCGAAAAAAAGTTGGGGTCAGCGAGTTAGTTCTCGAGTAATAAGAGATCGTATTAGGGGGAAGAGTGAAGTCAATATACCCGTGAAATAAAAATTACTGGTTGAAGTGTAATAGTCAAATAGACACAAAAGAAAACAATGGTATTAGGGTCTACTAAAGTGTATTAGTCTAATATCTATTTCACGGATTAAGTGACTTCACTCTATTTTTAATTTTACATTTTGTTCGAATTATACGTACTTGAAGGTTTTGTGGGGATTATCACTAACAATAATAATAACAATAATAATAATAATAATAAACCTGAAAAAGCAAAACAAAACAAAACAAAACAAAAATAAATGATAGATAATAATTTTATCTCGTGTTTTAAGTTGAAAAATTCAACAGGAAATTAGAAAATAAGCTTTAAAATACATTCTAGAACTGAAATCGCACGCAGTTGCTCACCCTAAAATATGCGCCTTGTCGTACAAATGTTGAAAATTCTGCATGTTCCGAAACGTAAGTCAGCAAAAATTTAAGTTTTCATCTCCTTTGAAGACACGATTCGCTAGAGTGACCAATGAAACAATTGTTCCCAAGAAGAGGCGTATCTTTATAAAATACAGTAAATGTATGAAAACATCAAGCTGTGCCTCGTCTTAGGATCATTTTTATCCGATCACTCAAGCGAATTCATCTTGATTGAATGGATGCAATTTCCCGCTTGCCTTAAGTATCTAACCGCCACCCGGATAGCTCAGTTGGGCGCTGGTCTGTTGCGCGGAAGGTCGGGGTTCGAATCCCGGCCAGACCAACACTCAGGGTCTTAAAATAACTGAGGAGAAGGTGCTGCCTTTGCTATAACACCCGCAAATGGTTAGACCTTCACGTGGCTCGGATGACCACGTTAATGGCGGTTCCGCGCATATTTGATTATATTTATATAGAATTTGCGCGTTATAAATGTTAAACATTACATCTTTTTTGCATCTATCTACAGAGTTGTTTCGCAGTTACTACCAGAGGTTTCCGGTGTACATGAACAGTGGTATCCATTGACTTGGTCGCTGCATGTGCCATTATTGAGACAAGGGTTTGGGTTACAATCATCGATATCTAACAAACAACACAACAAAAGTGTTAGTTATCCAGGTGATCTCTCAAATGTCCCAGGCGTCACGCGGGGTAACCCACAACCGTCTGAACAAACAATGTGATTGGATGAAGAAACAAAAGAATAATAGAGCAAGACAAAACGAGCCATGCAAAACAAAGACATGATAGAACATTGTCCTTGTTATACATGGCTGATTCTATTTTCTTGTACCATTATTGACGGTGGTGGGCGACCCGTCACGCGCGGTTATTGAAGAAAAATCCATCCCATAGTACATAGCACGCGCTCAAAAAACATGTCCCACAATTGTACGAAGCGTTTGTTCTCAAGCGTGAGCTTTTTCATGCTTGTATTTTATTACGTAGAATTGAGCTGTCTTTTAAATATCTTTCCAACACAGAATCAAAACTGAATGAAACGAAAAACAAGACTTTATCGATCATCTGTGTTGTTGTTTAGGAGTTATCTTCTCGTGGAACTGATAATTAGCGATTTTCACCTTCATAAGTAAGTTAAGCTTATTTGTTTGATTTACGCTTACTCTTTATGGTGCTGAAAAGTAAAAAAACACGGTGGGCATAAATGACCACAAAAACCAACCACCGTTGGTTAAAGACCTACGCCTTATCAGGTTCAGACTTCAACGGTGCTCGGTTGTATGTGACGATGTCTGGCACAGAGTAGCTTAACTTAGTAGCTCCAGAAGCGCTTTGGGTTTTCTTTGATAGAGACCCATTATTGCTGGGTTTCAATCAGCAGATTGAATCTCATGAATCTCATTATAAGCCTCAGATAGTGGTAAAACACTGACCACCATGTGCACTCAACCAAGTATTTTTCTTTTGAAAACTTGTCATTCAGCTGATAAAAATATAATTCCACACGAGACTAGAAATGACGTCAAGTGTAACCCAGCAATAGATCTTAAATTTATCCTCTATCAGCTTCGTGCAATTTTTTCGAAGTTCTTTGTACTTTTCGCGATGAGTGGCACTGTTAGATTTTTTAGTGCTCGTCTAGCGCGCTGCTTCTTTCTTTTTCAACAAGTGAATAACTTCCTCATCAATCCATGGGGGAGTGTTGGAGTCTTTGTTCATCTTTCCTTAAGATATTTGATAACTGTTTCAAGAAAGGTTTCGAAAGTATATCAAATTTGTTTAAAAATAAAGGTTTTTGTACTAGACTTACCATGGAGTGCGTCGGCAATTTTCAATGAGAAAAATAGTAAATTTTGAAGTCATCTAGCTCCGAAGGTATTTCAATGACCCCCTTTTTAATTGCTCATAGAATTTATATTAAAAAAAGTTTTAAAAAGAAAATGTGTTAAGTTGATTTGGACGTGAACGTTCTAAAGAAATTTTTCTCAGTCGTTCATTTTTATACATGATCTTCAACTCCCAGGAGTAAATATTAGTCATTAGTTTATCACAATCTATTGCTTTAAGTCGTTCATCATAACACATGATCTAAACCTCCCGTGAGTAAATAGCAATTAATTTAGCATAGGTTGAAAGCTCTTAAATTTCAGAAGAAACCATGGACGTCTCTTGTTTTTGCTCCCCTAAGAATGCTGAGTGCTAAATGGAACTGACTTGCTGAGTGAGGCAAAGCCAAAATCTACTCATTACAGAGATAAATGGTATGTAGTATAAATGATGTAGTCCGAAATTGGCAAACAAGAAGAGTAATGAAATATCCCAGTCTAGACTGAGGTGGAAGCGTGTTCAAGGTTGTGCAAGGTCTTGATGAAAATTTGGAAAACATGGACGGTCTCTCCTAAAGTAAGTAAGATAGCAAAGACTTTCGTGTAATTATGTGTCTCTAAAACAGATTTAAGAAGTTGAGAACAAGAATGGTGGGGAGTACCAAAACTGTAGAAGCCATTATTTAACTTTGGAATGTTTTTAATTATAAATGCATGAAATGAGTCATGAAAGCAATGAAATGTAAATTTATGAATTGCGATTAATAAACGCACTGTTGTGCTTAACAAACAAATGCGCTTAATAAACATAAATGCTTTTGAATATTTTAAGTGTCCAGCCAATAGCGCAACAGCGTGATTAATGTTGCTTAATTTACATCGCTCGGAAAAATAATTCGAAAAGCAATGAAGCATCGACAGGTTCACGCATTACACTGGAATTTACACGTATGAGTTAAAAAGTGGCCAAAGCAATGAATAATCAAGTAAACAAAGTCTAATCCGAATACTTGGCCCCGAACTCCGAACTACCCTCACTTTAAGTCAAAATTTGACAGCGTTACAATAATTCAATGAAGATGAAACTTTGGCATTATCCTGCTGACATATTGTGGCCAATGTTGCAAATATTTTTAAAAAGTCCATCAGAGAGTTTTAGAGCTACGAAGATACGGCTCTTACTGACCTAGGTTGTCCCTGATTTTTTGGAATATCAAATGCCTCGATTTCTTTCAAATTTTTAGTCATTACTCTAAAGGGATTTAGGAACAGATCTGGAT
>JANTNT010042222.1:0-23296 GCA_024752375.1 Entacmaea quadricolor | reverse complement strand
ATAACTTATATTAGAGAAAAATTGAGTTTTTAGACTTTTTCTCTTTGTGGCGTCTGTTTGCGAGAGAGAGAGAGAGAGAGAGAGAGAGAGAGAGAGAGAGAGAGAGAGAGAGAGAGAGAGAGAGAGATGGTGATTGGGGTTGGGGACCTTTTAAACAAGAGAGCCAACAGAGACATCAATTTTACATTATTCGTTGAAATTTAAGTCAATTCTGACGAATACTTTGCTTTACACGCAGCAGTCGGTGACCGTCTAGTGAGCAGCTTTTCGTCCAAAGTAAAATAGAAACATCTCTTAAATAATTGCATCGTTTTGTGGAATGAGATTTCCTTATTCTGTTAAAATACAACTCAAATCATAACATTTTAACACCAATAGCGAGTAAAAATTATGATATAAAAACAATATAAGCAAAAAATTACTAAAATCGAATAAATGTACAATTTTATGAAATAAATGTAATAAACACTGTAAATATTCAGTCCTACCAAGAGAAAAATGAGGTAAGAGAAGGAATCCCTAGTACCCTATCATACCAGCCTTTCGTGCTATTTTTAGAACAAGAATTACCTTTAGTTCGGTTACCACGCCCGCGCGGCCACCGATCTGACCAATCATGTTCCATTTCAAGATAAATACGAATCTAAAAATAGAACAAAGGGCTGATATGATGGGTAAAGAACCCAGTACCCTCTCTTACTTCATTTTCTCTTGGTCCTACCTTGTCATACTCGAGAGCTCCATTACTGTGGCAAAGCTTTGGAAATTGTCTAATGATGCAAAGTGCAACTGATGCATACAAAATATACGTCGAATAACAAACAATCGGCATATAGTTTTCCCTGATGCTTTGTTTTCAACCTAATTTCTGATTCACATAGCATCAGTAAAAAGAGAGTGATAGAAACAAGCGACTGCCTTTTTTCTCGCAAAAAGCATACTTGTTTCAATTTCACGGTATAACAAGTTTTAAAAAACTTGTCTACCATAAGAGAACTTGTTATATTCCAACTGTCGAAGTCCATTTTTTCTCTCGTACTGTGATTGGGTGAGAAGGTATCACGTGAACATGAACAACTTATCATGTTTCCATGGCAACAACCTTCAGCGAGCAACATGGCTATTTAATGACCGGTAATAACAAAACCGGAAGTTCATTGTGTTTACAAAGGTCAGGTTGAAATAAATAGAATAGAATAGAATAGAATAGAATAGAATAGAATAGAATAGAATAGAATAGAATAGAATAGAATAGAATAGAATGAAAACAATGTTATTGCTGCAATGTTTTCTAACAAAATGTTCTCCTAAAGAGAAGCATAATATTTGTTAACAAATTTTATCAACGGAAGAAAAACGGAATTGGATTAGTAAAGTCACAAACATAAAAATCAAGGTCGGTTACAGGATTTTTGAGGGGGGGGGGAGAATATTTGAAGAGGGTTGGTCCAAAACCTACGTATAACAGGGGACGTTATTTTTGTCGTCATAAAGACAAGAAGAAATAAGGAAAAAGGCTAGTTGAGAAAGGGGAGTCACAACCCCCCCCGAACCAACTGGATTTGCCTTTGAAAACGTTTGAGAGAAAATTCATTTACAATGAAATTCAATTTTCTAAAACCAAATGTTAATTGTTGTTAATAAAATCCCCGGTATGGTTCCCATACTCACGTGACCATTGTCATCCATCAGGTTATTGGTCAGTTTGAGTTTATCAAAAGACACAATCTGTTTCATCCATTGTGCGCCAGTACACGGTGAATCAGGATGAATGTGCACGCGTCCCGGCACACTGGGATCAGCTTTTCCCGCCACCAGCCACTTTGAGCTGTGGAAGGCGTAACGGTAACGCTTGTCATCCACTGGTACAAAGTCCATCATTAAGATGTATTTGATGTTGGGATCAAGACCAGATAATCGAACTTGAAATGGTGGGAACATTCTTCTACACATATAAACATTAAAAATGTGAGAAACAATGTATACTACTGTGTATCCTTTAATTGTTGCAGTTTTTCTTTAAGTCGAAAACTCTTAGTTCTAAAGCATTTGATTACGATACATAAATGCGCATGCAAAACGACACGAAAAAGTAAATGAGCTATAAATGTTTGTTTGAACATTATGTAACGTTATAGAAGTGATATTATACATAGTAGTTATACCATGCTTTGGAGTGGTACACTATGAAATATCCCACGCGAAATATCGTACTTTGTTTACACACTTGCCTAAAGGATCGTGTATACACAAAGAAAGAAACTACAAGTGACAAGTGGGATATTCCTTGGTGTGTCATTCAAAAGCATTGTATAACTAATTTATCCCACATCATACAAAATACAGTTGTGTAGATTCATTGAGAAACTAAGAGTGCAGCGCATGATGGGAAGGAAGAGTGGAATATCCACAAATATACAACAGCTTTTCTGCATTTTGATTGGCTGTATTTTCTATGGTGTGGGATAAAAGATATTATACTAACTAGTCGAAACAGTAACTATGGCGAACCGTGATCTATATTAGTACGAAAGAGGCTAGGTAGTTGCATCATCAGTTAGTTATTTATCAAAAAATACTACGAGCAAGAGAAATATCTAGTTATATATATCTTATTATCCGGCCATCAGCTCCTTATGATGCTTGTTTAACTATTTTATTATTTGAATACTTTCAATTGCCGAGAAATCTTCGCAGCCAAAAGTAAAATGCTGACTGTTTCTTCGAAATTTTTGAAAAGAGAAAAATGCAGCTCTGTATACATATTTATCTATTTCCTTAACCATTTTTATTTTTTGTCTCATTACTAATGTGATTTTACGAGTGAAGTTGCAGCCATCAAAATGTTTAATAATCTTTCATAAACTTTTGCTAATTGCTTGTAACCTATATTTAATTTAGAAAGTCTAGCTGAGGATTTTTATTGATTTTAAAATTGTGTTTTTGAGAAAAACATTTTAATTTCACAAAATGATTCCATAAAATCTCTTATATCCCTCCCATCCCTGCAGTATCTGAACTGACGTTTTACGATCGATGGTCTGTTCATGGTTGTGAAGATTCCGCGTCCAAAATCCTAGCAATGAAGTCATTAAAAAATATTCATAATTTTTCTTACATAATTGATATTAATACTAATCTCTTCGCGCCGCCGAGTTGCGGCATAATTTTGGGTTTTTTTTAATTCTCTTTTAAATCAGACTTTCTGATCGATTCTGCATACCTTAAATTAATCAATACTGGCACATTTGTACTGAGTAGGCTACAACCCTGCTGTTTTTCTATGAAATCATTTAAACCAAGTATTCCATTCCTCCATACCGTAAAGTAATCATTAAAATATGACAGTCATTAATTGCACTTAAATGGTTTTTCAGGGTAATCGTTATGGTGATTAGAGCAACAACCAGCTGTGAGGGACTAGCATTATTTCTCCCCATGTGAATGACAAATGAAATACTTTAGTGCTGACTAGATTTTTTCCAGATGTGAAAATCTGTTCTTGAACAATACACTACAACTCAGCTTACAAAGCATGTCTAACGAAATTCATTGGTCTTGGGTTAACTATAGTAAATACTTTGGACAATTTATCCAAGACTGTTGCAATTTCCTCATCTAACCTGTTTGATTCCATACATTTTTAATATTTTTCTTGAGCAGCCAAAAGAATTTAGAGACCTTTCTCATGAAATGCTATTTTCGGTTCTGTACACGTACGTATATATTACTTTTTCTAAATTTCAAAACTACCGTTTTCCAGTAAACATGATTTTTTTTAAGCTTAATAGTTTATCTATATCTTTTTACATTTTCCTTTTATATAACATATTTTTTAGGTTTCAAAGGTTTGACTACTTTTATCTAATTCATTTTTTATATTCTTTTTTCATTCCTACATGTTTCAGTGATGTTCAACTCAATAATCCTCATAGCTCTTACCTATGTTGCTTTAGGGAAGCTATCAAGTCATGAAATGGTGACCCTAGCTGTTAGGAATGTCTATCATTGACAAAGTCATACAAAATAGATTATATTACACTAAAAATTGCCCAGAGGCCCGTGTCTCGATCTATTTCGCAGGCGATGAGAGAAGTACTAGCTAAATTTAACTCCAGTAGATATGACCGAGGTCTTAAGGTTACTGTATTAAAATACTTCGCTTAGAAGGAAAACGCTATTTGTCACGATAAAGCTAGCAACTTTACCACCGTAAGAACTGAACAAAATATAAATAATTAGTATAAAACAAACTAAAGAAGTTGGAATTTTTCTGAAATTAATCTAATCACCGCTCTAAAATAAGAAATGGGGATGAACAAAAATTGTAACAGATGTAGTACCATTATAAACCTGGAAGCGAAGACTTAAATATCAAAATACAATTCAATGTAATTTCAAAACATGGGACTTCTATTACAATTAAATGCGCCAAGAAAAGTTAGTTGGAAGTGCAAGGATGATATATATTTTCTGGTAATTATGATACGATAAGTAGTTTGAGTGATAGATAAAGATTCCTCAATTATGTAGTACTAATAAGATACCTTCACGAACAAGAAGCTCTTCTAGATAAAGACTAACTCGTTATCTTGATTTTTATGAAAATATAAACATAATTCAGGAATTGTAAATCATTAGGGATTAGAAATGAATTGGAAAAGAAACCTTTATTTTCGGAAAGCCGAAACATTTTAGAATGAGTAAATTGTTCATTTCAAAGTTTCATCTGTCTTCATAAAGACCTCCCGACGAAACGGCACGATCCATTTTCATCACAGATGTTATTTATACTTGGGTTTTGGTGCTTACAAGCTAAGAAGACTTTGAATGATAGCAATGTTGAGTTGTATACGCGCCTAAGGTCATTCATATTTCATCGAAACAGATTCAATTTCGTTGTCTTTCCACAAACTTGTTGTTCAACGAAAAGATCTACTTCACACAACT
Organism: Entacmaea quadricolor; assembly: GCA_024752375.1. NCBI lineage: Eukaryota > Metazoa > Cnidaria > Anthozoa > Actiniaria > Actiniidae > Entacmaea > Entacmaea quadricolor. Next base: position 18,346 of record JANTNT010042222.1, on the reverse strand, counting down.
AGTTATCCGTACTTATCTGATAAATATATACACACTTCTGTCATAACCCAGGTAAAACCTATCTTTTCTCGCTTAGATGGTTTCCCCACTTAACCCTCAAAACTGCTAAGTAACATGCGAACAGTCCACGATCCTTCATTATCCTTCGGTTTGGTTGAGCTGATATCATAGACGTATAAAGAAGTTTGTTCACAGAATGTTGCTCTAAACATGTATCTATAAAAGATCATGCATTTTCAAACGGTTTGTCTGTTCAGTTATGGCTTTGTATTAGTCTTGTATGGCCGTTGTTTGCTTGCTTCTGTCTTTGCTTTTTACAAGCTGAAATCATCGGGCTCTCGCCAAGAAACAGACACAAGAAGAAAAAGTTACTATGAGAAAGTCTAGCTTAGTGGGCCTTAGTATATGGCTCTTAATGATGAAAATAGAAAGAAAGAAAAAAGGAAAAAAATCATAATGGTAGCAGGAGCAGGAGCAGGAGCAGGAGCAATAATAGTATCATTATAGTGAAGCGGGAGGAGAAGAATACAACGACAAAGTACAAGAGCTATATAATGAGATGAAGAGGTTGAAGTTAAAAAAGGATAAAAAGGATTCATACTATTATTGGTTATATATATATAACCAGACTTCGTGGGATGCTAAGAAGCCGGCGGACTTTTGTAAAATTGGTAACGACTACGCTACACGATGTACTGTTACTCTTCTTACTGAAATTAGCGATATATTACAGATTGATGCCGGCTTTTCTTTTAAGGTGCATTCTAACCATCTAGTCATTTCTTTTTTGTAGGAAATGCCTTTTTATCTTTATAAACATTTTGAAAATTATTATGCAGTGAAGAGGCAACTTCCTTTGCCACATTTGATCAGTAACTTGAATTCAGTAAACATTTTATTCCTTTTCAATGGACTAGAAAGAATTACCAAGACAGGGTAGGACTTTCTAACAAACCACTTTCAATTAAAAAGCGATCTTTATTAATTACGCATTTAAGATAAAATAACGTTAAAGTATAAAGTACTTAAGACAAGAGCGATATTCGACCACGATGGTTCATACCAAACTGTATGGTTAACATTGCGTGCAACCAGAAAAGACAACAAGGTTTTTCCCGTCGTTCTGAAGTTTTACAGAACTAAGAAAGATAAAAGAATGGCGACGTTGTTTTTTAGTATATTACGCTTAAAGAATATTGTAGCCAATTAATCAGGAAATGATAGTTGATGTCAAATAGTTCTGAGCTATAGTATGAATGGACAAAAATAACATCCAAATAATACATTATCCTCTACTGACCGTAACTCAGATAAAGGTCCCAGTATGTCTTGAAAAACTTAAAAGTCAAGAGACAAGTTGGGCTGGTACTAGAATACGACTTAATACACGCAAGAAAAACTAAAGATCATAGCGCACTTCTCTGATCATGAAAACAAAGTGACAACTTTAATATATTTATTTTAAAGTTTTGAATATCACAACGCCGGGATATTTAAGTTAAGTAGTTCATATATTAAATCCAGCCCTGAACCTGAAGACCACAAATATTTTTCATAAAGCCGCTAAAAGTGTGACCGCAAATATTCCGATAAAGTTCAATCGAGAGAAAGACTGAGTCAGGAGCAAAATGTAATTCCTCATTTCTCGCTCACACAAAAAGTTACGGTTACCTTTAGAAAGCACTGTTACTTGTCAGTTTTAGTAAATAACGGAGCTATATGAGGAGTTTTGAAAGCAGGGACTAAAGGTAACCTTCGTGGTGGCACTGGGAACGAAAACGCAATTTCATTAGTTATGAAAATTCGAAGTAAGGTTTCCACATCAATTTGTGAACATTATCGCAATGTAACGGTAAGCTGGTGAGCTGGTGAACTAGACATTATTTCACATTCCGTAGATTACTTCTTTTCTTCTTGCATTTTATACTCAGACTAAACTTGAAGGTTGAGCTACACTATTCTTTAAAAACGTTTATTTTAATTTGCACAGTTTACTGCTTGCATTTTAGGTAATCACACGTTCAATTAATAGCTAAGGTTAACAAGGCAAAGAAGTCCAAGAGTCCTGGCTATTCAGCTATAAAAAGGTTATTGCTCATAAATTTTATAGCAGAAAATGATGGTGTATTTTGAGCTACAAGCTCATTACAGAAGGATGTTGAGACATTGCTGTCTTGCCTCAATTTTCGCTTTTTCAGAATTTTTAACAGCTGTTCAGTGGCTACACTGGCATAGATGACTATCCCTAATTTATATCTAGATCTGCAAAACGCCGGGATATGAAAATATTAGAACTATTGGAATCAAAAAAGTTGTTGTGAATTGTGTGGATAGACAGACTGAACTAGACTACAAGATGTAGTCTAATTATTACCGATGCCTTTAGCTCTTAAATCCTGGTTATAAAGTTGTGCAGTAATATAAGATGTATCATTAGATCTCAGCCTTGCTTGTTCTACTGATAATATTTTGTTTCCTTCGCCTCGTAAGTCAAAGTTTTCGATAAAAACAAAAGGGGCAGCACAAACTGAAAAACAAAACATACCTTGTTTGATACTTTAGACAATTAGAGTAACCATAAACACCGATTTTTGTTTGTTTAACAAGAACAAACAAACTATTTTTTCCTTTTTAACTTTGTAAAAAAAAATTCCAAACAACAGAAAGAAATGATGCGTTATCTGAAACATAATTTTATGCTTTAACTGGATGGATCTTTAGTATTCTTGTGAAATCTTGGAGTAATAGAATATGATGTGTTGTTGGCTGTGGCTTGTTGAGGCAGATTTTTGTAAATCTAAACAAATACTTTTGCTTCAAGATGTAACAAAAACAAAAGGTGCAAAGAGAAGAGTTTTGTGTATTTTTGAGTCGAGTCTAATTTTTAGAGAAATTGAAATGCAAACACACACACACACGCAGATATATAATTTTTATTTTATTATTTTTTGTCGGAAGTAGCCTAGCTTTGTTAAGAATTCGGGTTCTCTTGTAAGCATTGAACTAGAATTATCTGTGAATTTCTTAGGTATGGCAAGAAATTTTAATGTTAATGCGTTAATGTTAGGTTCATATTGATAAATTGGTTCCACACAGCATGAATAAAATTGAAACCGCAGTCAGTCAACAAGCGGAAGTCTATCTTACAGCATAGACTACGAACTTTTCCTTAACTTCGTATCGATTAGACTTAGGACATCATTCTTGAGTGTGGTTGGTCTAGCAACTCAAGAAACCAAGTCATGTATGATCTGTACGAGTTAACAGATGAGCAACCCCATTCTTCTTCTTCGGAATGTTAGCCCACGTTTTTTGACCACACACACTAGTGAACGGACAACTCACTTTCTTGTCAAAGAAAACAGGAGTTGTGCTGTTTTAAGAGTCTAAAAATGGTATTTGTTTGTATAAGTTTTGCAATGATAGCAAACATAGTTTCATTCTTAACTGCTTTAACAGCCGTTCATTGCTATGTAAACTACTGGAATTGCTGATGTTTTTTTTACATCAGTTATTTGTGGTCATGATCACCTTTGGTCATAACTCCATTAGCGGCTTAAAATACCCCAGCCAAGTGATTGAAAAGCCAATTCTTCTGTGATTACTATAAGTACTTCGTGTGCCTGATCATGTTAACGATCACTTTAATTCAGATTCAGCAATTTCAATTGTGTATCTACTAATATTATTACTATTATTATCTACTAAAGGGTTCTAATATGAATACCTACTGAGTTTACATTAGGTTCATCAGGTAAAATTGCTCGTTGTTTGTCGGTCAACGAAGCGCTTTGTTTTTTAGTTAAAGAACTATTGAGATTTTTAAATCTGTTTTTGGTGGTCTCAATTGTAATGTGTGAAAAACTGTGTGTAGACCATTTATTGCAGTTGTCTGCTCTCAGTTAGAAAGAATGTAAACAGTAGCACGTTGAATTTGTTTGAAAATGGTTTAAATTTCTACTTTCTTTTATTGACTATAGGAACCACTTTTCACAATTCTTTGCCAGGTCGATATTCATAACGTATTCAAGATATTATTATTATTGCATTATCACTTATATTGACAACAAGGCCTGAGTCATCTAAACCCAATTGAATTAAACAGGATACCTCTATAAATAAAAATTCCTATGCAAACAATTTGAAGTCATTCCCAAGGAAAACTTTTGATTCAGTCGTTTCGAAATTAAACCAGTCTTGGTAATACCATTTAACACCGTTATATAAATAAATATCCAATTTAAACAAGAGATATGTCTTGTAATGATTACTGAAGTTACAGTCAGTCGACTTACTAACTTACCTGCCTGCTTTAGTAACAATCATTTCGGTTCCCAAGGAATAGAATTCATCCCATAGATTCTTCATTTCTAACTCCACACGAAGATGTGCAAGACTGCTTGCTGTAGGTGTACTTGGTGGAGAAGCTGAAGCAGAAGAAGGCGATGAATGAGCGGATGACGGACCATCTTCCAAGTTCCTTGGTTCGGATCCTTGCGAGGACGAACTCGTGGACAGCTTCTTTCCTGTTCCGGCGTTGCGAAGATGTTCTGTTGAAACGATCATAATCTCAATGCAAATCATCTCATGTCTATCTATACCACTGGACGACGATTTGTGCATAATTGGTTAACCAGATTGTCAGGACTTACAACGCATTGATTTGGGAATTCTTTACCAGAATTATTATCATAGGAATTTCAACTCTTTCATGTCAGAAATATCAAGCTTTACATTCAATCTGAATGTTTTGTGAATTCAAACCCGTTATGGAGAAACGTCTTAAATGGCAGTAATCCGGCTATATTCAGTATAACTTATCCTAAACAACTCTAATGACAATTTGGTAGGTTTTTGAACCACATAGTATCATGTTGATGTGGTCCTGTGAATGATCTGAAATAACTCGTTTGCGATCGTAACTAAAAGCTCCTGAAGTCTTTCATTACCCTTTTGATCTAATATACTGTATCGTCGCCTTACCTTCCAAATAGCTCAGCATTTTACGCAGGCTTACAAGATTCTTAGTATGCAATGTTAATACGTTCGTTTGCATTAGTTCAAACTACGTCGACGTGAATGTGGCTAAAGACACTAAATATAGAATTACCGGCACTAGAGGTCTTATACGTATACCTTTCATGCCAAAATCAATTGAAACCCCACTTTGACATTTCACACGTTCAACGTAAACAAATCGGAAAATGCGTTCAACGGTGTTCACAACCATACCTTCCATGTCTCGCGTAAAATTCTGCGAGTCCCAGCCGAAAATGGGACTCTGTCTGTTGACGTTAAACAGTTCTGAAAGCTGTGATGCGTCGATAAGATGAGCAATAGAGAAGGCGTTTGCTTTCGGAGACAGGAAACCGGAGGAGTCCATTAATAGCAGTACCACTGCCCTGTAAGATTCTTGATGGAGGGCAGATGCAGCTGGAAGCTTAGGATTCGCGCTCTTTTGGAAGTGGCGATTGAAGGCTACGAAGAGTGGATAAACTGTTGGCGCGTCATGAAAGACTTCAGCCCTTCCAATGCTGTATGATCCCCTAAAGATGGAATTCTCAGTATCTAGGACAATTAAAGTCCTACGTCAGTCAACAACCCAATTATCTGTACAAAACTTGTCACTTGAGACCTTGAAGTGTAAAGAATGATGCGCAAGGAGTGGTGCGCAGTAAACTGTTTGGTCAATATTGATTATGTATCAAACTGTTTTTTTTTTTTTTATTCAAATGATTTTATTTAGATGAGAGTAATATGAAGAGAGCGGACATGAATAAATTTCCGTTTTGCGAGTAAAAACGGTCTTTATGTCCAAAATCGCAGCGGTTTCGTTGATGCTAGAGGCGGTAGATATCGGTTGACCACAACTATTGTCGTGTAAAAAGACGAAATAGAGATAAACACAAGTACTCGTCTTTCCTGTTCAATCTTACTAAAAGCCGAACCGTCATCAAATTTAATCGGTAATGTGTGACACGAACGGTTGTAAAGCTTTTTGATGGGTGAAGGTCATTAAATAAAGATCACCCGATTTGGTATAACGCTAAAAGTGAAAATATCCAGACGTAAAACTATTTCTCTGCTGAAAATCAGACGATCTTCCTCTTAAAATGTGTTTTACCATTTATGCTTTGTAATGTAAGTAAGAGGCATTCTGTTTAAGCAAATATTCATGATGGGGTGTTGGGAAAACAATTACTGTACCACACTCTGTTATCATTAGTACTTATTCTATTAAAGAGATGTCAATCACCGATCTACAGCAATCACAGGGCACAACGCGCTCGTTCGTAGCCGAGAATTACAAGCTTTAAGAAAGGATCTTTCAACGAGAGTATTATCGAGAATAGCCAAATAATATATTCTTGCAGGAAGGAGAACTAAAGCGCTTCTTGAACCTCGCTGTAGAACGTCCATCGTATATGAAATACTGCTTGCGATTATTGATGTTGGTTTTGTTGTGCGTCGTTCGCATTCCTTGGCTCAAGTTTTCATTTCATGTTTGAGTTTACAGATGTTGCTTTTTTTATACAATTTAACGCGATTTTACGAAAATTGCCGCAAAATTGTACATTATTAACAACTGTATGTTTAACATTGGAGCAATACAGCAACTAATAACAAGGGTCTTGTGAAGGTTATAGATTTAAGTCTTCGTATTACCCTGCATAACTCATCGGTATAAAAACCCGATCTCCTGAAAGAAAATAACCCTGACCCCGCTAATGACATAACTGAGAAGTTCCACTGAGCACAAGGAACACACGCATTCGTTTTTGTAAGATTGCTCTGTACGATAGCTGCTTTAATGCACAAAGAGAGCTGCCAAAAAGTCTGTCTTCTGTTTTTCTTGAACAATTCGAAGCATTAACAGCCATCCTTAAGGTATTTACGAAACACTGTCAAAATAAACTTGACATCGGTTGATGAAGATGTTTTTCTTTGTTTGGAAAATCGTTAAGCCAAATCATGAAGACTTCTGGTGAATCTCAGTGAAATAAGCCATTGACCTCAACGTTTGCCGCGCTTCACGCAACGAACATTGTCTAGACTGAACTTCTTTATAAATTTTATGAGGATGTTCAAAACGTCGGTAGATGGTTGTAGTAATGAAATTGCGGCACTTGATTTTCGTTTAGATAATCACGGTAATTATACATATTTTTATTTTTTGAACGTGACTTTGGACATTTTTTTATCATTATTATTTTTTTATTAAATGATAATTTTCCTTGGTAAATTCTTGTGAAAGGCGTGAGAACGCAACTGAGAGATGTTACGTTCTTGATCTTCTTTGCCAGGAAAACTACGCAGTCAGTAAGAACTTTCACCCAGTTCCCTTCCATTTCCGTTCTCCTCGGTTTGCCTCAGCTATCTCCGCACTATTCACGATTTCTTTGTCGCAATACATTGTGAAATAGTCGCTCCTCTTAGAAGTTTATAATCCATTTTACCGATTAGGTATTCAAAAAGCCAATCTGATGTTGCCCTAGGCCACTTGCCGTTTCCATTTCTTTGTCCCTTTATTTCATTACTTCTATATTTCTATTCATTTTTCTCAACCAATCGGATGAATCAAAAAAAAAAAAAAAAAAAAAAAAGCCATCGCGTTAGACTAGTCTGAGCCTACGAACTTATGCATTGTACGGTTAATAATGTGTCCGCATTGGCTTAAAAATAACCGGGCTAATCTTTTTGGTAAAAACAGCCTTTCCACTCTCAAACTTAATGTCAAGATAAATATAATATCTGAATTTTTTTCCAGTTTAGAATGAAATCCAAAATAGATATCGAGGGTGATATTTATAGAGTTTAGTATGTGATTTTGCCGTCTGGCGTACCGAAATGTTCCAAATTGCTTAATTCAAAAGTTTCCTGTTAAAAAAAAGATATCATAATTATGCTTTTTTTTTTTTTTTTTTTTTTTTTTTTTTTTTTTGAGATGATAGAGGTTTTTTTCACCAAAAATATTCCAGCGTTGTGATATATAAAATATGGGCTCACGAGAATAAGGTCTATAGCCCATTTTCGATACTTTGGTTAAGTGATCACATACAAAACAATCAAAGTCGTGGCTCCGGGGAAACAAAGGGTTTATCTTAATTATTCTTTTGTTTCTCCGGAGCCTCGACTCTGATTGTTTTGTATCTGTACCAAAATATCGAAAGTGGGCTATTTTATGAGAATGATGAAAGTCAAAACTCATGTTGAATCAATTCGTTAATATATTTCAATCCGTCAGTGATCTACTTTGAGTACAACACCAAATCATAATACAACAAATACTAGATTTATTTTTTTACTGTTATTATATGTAAAAACCCAAGAATACTAGCTAGTGTATGCACAACAACGTACTTGATCTATATTTCCAGCTCGAATGAAAGATACTTTATTTTTACACTGATTGACTAGGCCTATGGTTTAATCCCGCGCTGTCTCATTCAGTACACATAAGCTTGACCTTGTGCTCCCCAAAAGTAATCCAGATCTTTTTTGACAATAAACATATCTCCACCACATCCATTCTTATAGGAAGTGAAATGTCTTGACACTAGAGTTTCCACTAGCACTGACTAGTAGATTTGATGCTCAAGGTCAACATTTAGCCATACAAAAAACGAATATATAATCGCTAGATTAATTCCCTTTGATAATCAAGTAGATCTGATCTGCAATTGGGCAGTTAATTAAACGGGGTTCTTACCCTACCTTTAGGGTCAATACCAATACTTACAGTTATGGGAACAGGCTGTGAGCTTGTGATGAAACTGGCTGCTTTTCTCTCAAGTCAACTGAAGAGGAAATCCGCTTGGGTTGTTGTGACGCGTCCGCGGTTTAGTCAAAACGTTTCCTTCGGGTCAGACAATTCGCCTAAAGTTCATTTACGCTTAATTGTACTTTAAAAAAAATTTTTTTTTTAAATATTCCTAAAGAGATGAATTTCCCTCGGTCGTTTTGTTAAATGTTAAACACTCGATATGGCGGGAATCCAAAGGCTTTCTATTAGTTTCTTAGCCATAGGAATGAATAAAAAGACCCCCTATTCTTATGGAAATACTGATCCCCGTCCCCCGGATAAAGACACAAGGCCTGAATAAAGGTAAATTGATACTCAATGGATTGTAGTCTAACGCGATCAGAATTACGAAACCTTTACTTCTCCCAACGCAAGCGCAACTATTTTGTAGTCAAAATTCAAAATGTTTAGTTTTAAAGAAATGTTTGATGACCGCCCTCTGATCCTTATATCAACAAATGGGTTTCATTTTGTATATGATAAACTTCTTGCTTGAGGTACATTTTTGCAGTTGGAAAATTGAACATAGAAAGAGTGAAGGATAGAATTGAAATTAACGAACAGATCATGTTAAAGAATTAATAAAAGAACATTGATTAAAACAAATAAATGAGTGATTGAAAGTATAAATGAATCGATAGATGGGCATAGCGATGGATAGATGGAAGGAGGGAGGGAAAGAGGAACGAGAGTGGCGGGGAGGGTTAAAGGGAGAGAGGGAGAGAAACTGATGGATGGATGGATGGATGGACTAATGAATGAATTAGTTAAATGGTTTTCATTAAGTGTAATTACGTCATACTGAAGAACGAATGTTAGATTTAAAACGATAAACAAGAAAGAAGAAAGATGAATAGATGGAATAAATGGATCAAAATAACAGGTGGTAAATGTCGTCAACATTTAGGCGTATAAACACACAATTCATTACTTATTATTCCATCAACACATACATGTACTCTTTTTCGCTCATTTACCCACCTTAGTACCGATAACAACATCGATGAAATCACTAACATCACTGATTTTAGTAGAGCATAGCTGTGAACAAACGACTTAAGACAACATTAATCGCGTCCGTTTTCAATAGCTTTTTGAAGAGTTAGTCTGAAGACCTTAATGAAAAGAAATATCTGGATGTATTGGGATTATGATTGACCTCTTGTACTTTGCTTTTAGTCGGCCAGACATGCACCAGCGCTAGCGTGATGGTAATAGTTTCATGGTGAATGTTAAGGTGTCTGTAAGCCGGATATTCTGTTACCATTAATAATAGACCGTCAAAACCCAAGTACTTTCACCTTACTGTGTTTATAACCCGGCTTATAAGCATCTAGTGAAGTTAAACCACATATTTTAAACTAGATATAGCCAGAAATGCGAAGTTCAGAAAATACTGGACATTTATTTAGTAGAAACTTAAACTCATTATTTTCAACAAACTGCATTAAGTTTAACTATTTGTCAATAATTGATTAATCTAATTTGCATGGTTTTGCCTCCTCTGGTTTTCGCCTTTTCCTGGGGCCGAAGGAAATCCGAATTCTGTACGAAGAGTAGTTAAAAAGACCAAAGGGCAAAAAATGATACAAAACTAGGAATAGTTATTTATCGTCACAATTGCAGTGGCGTAGCGAGATACCAAATTTCACCAATTTTTGGGGGGACAAACTCCAAATTTAAGGGGAACAGCTGGTCAAAGATGGTAACGAAAGACTTAATTCTGACAATACTGAAATGAAAAATTGCGGACGGACGACCCCCCTCGTCCCCCCCTCGCTATGCCCCTGCACAGATGTGTGACGCTGGAAGGAAAAGAAGAAAAAGCAAAGAATATAAAAGAGAGAGAGAGAGAGAAAAAGGGAAAGAAAGGAAGGAAAAGACTCTTCACATTTCATTATATTATCGGTAATATTCTAGGTTCATGACTCAACAACTAACTCCACAGTTGGAGAAGTCTCTTTCGTGCAGCTTCGACCCATTAACATCGATATCCTATGCCTCAAAATAACTCAGCAGGTCCAAACAACGCTTGGAATTTCAAATCCATCAAATTGCTACTCCCAAGGTCGGGTCAAACTTTTGAGTGACAGCTTAGTATTCCCGCTTTACTTTGTGCAGTTGTTCATAAAGTACCATGGGTTAAAAAGCAAACGTTAACAAATAAGAACTTATGTTGAAAGCACACTGCTGCTGATAGATGATATACATCGCCTTGTTCATTTAATTCTCGTGTAGGCTTGTGTAAACTGTTTAGAAAGACCTTGCCGTTGTTGTTCAATGGAGTTCATCATATGGTAGTAAAGGTTGATAGATAGGTTCAAGTACATGTCTATGCAGATAATTAGCACCAAAATAAGTCCTTAATTAGCAGTATTTAGAAGGCGTTATTTAATAACCATCATAGCAATCAACTGCTGAAGTAGTTCGCATGTAAACACAAAACCGAGGTAAAAGCTTGTGCATTATGGGCAAAAACCGTGGGGCCGCTGAATAGCGTTGGGCTAGGAAAAGGTGGGATGACATTAGCCCTTTTTGAGCATTTCAATAATAGTGCTACTCCCTTACGATAACTGAATTTTGACATAACATTGAACCATTAAAATATCCCAGAAGAGACAGAAAAAAAAAATTAAAAACCAACTCCTCAAAAATATTAATGGTGCGACACTGGCATTCACATCGCTTCCACAGGAACTTTAATACAGAGCACTAAAATAACGAGCTGTTTCCAAAGCTCGGTAACCCTGTGTCTCCTATGTCATTCAAAATCAGTTTATATCACTCAACAAAAAACTAGAAGACTCAAGCACAAGTTGTATACAGAATTTCTTCAGATCATCTTTCTATTGAGGTCACTCACAGTCAAGTCTTTGGAGATAGCTAACTAAAGGTAATCTTCTTACTATTAACTTTGTCGGTGTCTTGTTTCTAGTTATCATTTATGATCATTTTGTTCACTTGGGAATTCTACTTTTTTATGTACTGTTGTCTGATAAAACGTGAGTTGATGTAGGATGGGGAAAAATCGAATGATGATGACATAGTACTGAAGAAAAATTCAACTCTATTTACAAAAACTAATTAATTTCTTTGGATACAATACAAAAAATTAATTTATTTATTTGGATACAATTGAATTCATAAGAACTGCTATAGCTAACAAAGTTGAAAGTTTATCTATACCTGATGAAGAGGTTGCACTGCTTGTATGCTGCCTGAGAAATAATGACTAAATGTAACGCGGACAAGAAAAATGAGAACACAATTGAGTGGCAGTTGGTGCGAAACCATCAGTGCAGTTGCCAATGTTATCTGTTATTTCATCCGATGGAGTTAAAAATTCTTCTGCCGCTATTTTACGTGATGATTAAGAAGGTTTATCTCTGTTTTTCAATGAATGATACCAAGGTCTTTTATCGTCCGATAAGTTTTAGACCGTAGTGTAAGCCAGTCCAGGCTGTCTGTTTTATTTAGACTCGATAAACCAGTCGTCTTGTGCAAGATTCCACAACCTTTTCGACCAGCTGGTAGAAGGAGATACGAAACACGCCTAGCTTTCCCTTCACCTGGGTGCAAATACCTAAAAGTTTGATCGCTATTATCATTTGGGCATTTCTGATATTATCTGTAGAAAAGTCTTTGATAGAGAAAGAACTTTTGTGAGGTGTGTCTGATTTTACCTCAGATTAAAAAAATTTTTTTTCACTAAAGTTATCCCTTAAAGAAGTTGTCTCAGTGTATAAAGTTAGTCCTATAATTCTCTTACTAGCTACCAGTGCGTTGAAATTAAAAAGTAACACTCGATTGATGATAATCCTTGAGATAGTGGATCGCGATCACCTCTTGAATCATAGTAGCCTCTGAAGTGGTCTATACAGGAACTACTCTTGCAGCAAACCGGCACTGTTATCTTCCACTACTTTGCACTCTACGTGCTCTAACTTTCTGTATTGGTCACGTACCCTACAGGTGCATATCCTAGCTCCGTGATTCTTTAAGTGTTTGATCGTGCATGTATTCAGTCATTCTCTTACAACGACAAGTACACAGGTAAAGGTTTGTGTTAGAGATTATAGATTTGTACTTCTTGACATTGCCTTGTAAATCTTAATTTTATTAAAAGGTCAAAAAAACATAACAATCTTAAAAAATAACATTACTAATCTTGAACTTTATAAAATACAAAAAGTATTTTACATTGAACATCATCGTTTCTACAATTAACCTTTGTTTCTTAATCTTGAATCGAATTCGATGCAGTTTCAAATATATCTAACCTGAATGAAAAACTGAAAATGAGTTATGTCAGATCTTTTTAGTCATATACTATCCTTTTTTATAATTATATATATATATAATGTTTTTATTTTGAAGTAGTATTATATACACTTTTGTTTATAAATCTCGCTAGCAATTTCCATGAAATAGGGATGAAGAGGTTATTGGTTAAATTGGATTATTGTCGAATTCATATTTTCATGGTTTATAGTGTTAACTACGCAATTCGAACCAGTAACATTCTGTTCCGATACCAGATTTTGATATAATTTTTTCTGATCAAACGATCTTTCATAGATGCCTGATGTTTTTAAGCCTTTTTCCCCCTTCTTTGTAGTTTTGGCTCTCTGGGTTATATAACATTGACAAGAGCTTTGCCGACTATAGTTCTCGTTTTGACATAACAGAAACCAGACCATATACTCCTTCGAAGCCACGACAAAAATGAAAACAAAAACTATTTGTTTCATCAAACCTAGCTTGTATATCGGAAGTGCTTATCCAGAGGTTTATGAAACTGTGCGAGTGCTAGAATTTAAGCAATCAAACCATAAGTCGTTCGTTAGTCTACTAACGCCTATGTAGCGGGCCATATTCTTTATATATCAAAGAAAAGTTGACACAACTCTTTTACAAAAGTTTGCTACCTTGCACAGTTGTGCTATTTAAATTTTTAAAGGTTTGAGTTAAAATAGTACTTTATCAAACAAAAAAAAAAAAGAGAGAAGAGAAGAGAAGAGAAGAGAAAAGGAAAGGAAAGGAAAGGAAAAGAAAAGAAAAAGAAAAGAAAGTACGATTAAGAGGTATTGCTGTTAAATAATAAAATTAGAAATTGCCTGTATAGAGCAAGTTATAAAAATCTCAATGTGCTTAACAATAAAAATGATAAGAATTAAATTACAATATCATAACTAACACTTTAAAAAATTATACGTTTATGTGTAAACTTATATATGAATCAGTTATCTATTTGTTAAAATGTATGTTTTATTTATTTATTTATTTTTGATATCGTAAGATTCAGCCTTTTTTATCCCATTGGGAGACACTAAGGTACTGGTCTTCACATTTGGAATTTTTAGTTTTACTCCATCAGTAGGTACTGGAATAAATGTTGTCAGACTTTTGCCTCAAGCAGCGAAGTGATTTGTAGTGCTGGCTTTTGACATTCCTACGGGGCAATGGAGAAGCCACATTCCATCCTAATTGACGGACCTATTGTTTGTATCTCGAGAAGTTCTGAAAATACTTTAAGTACCCTTAGGGTATAAATTGTTGGGCTGTTTGAGGAGCTCAAACATGGTTCCATCTCATGCAGTGAATACTAAGTATGAAAAAAAGAGAAAAGTGTGTGTGTGTGTGTGTGTATGTGGTGTGTGTGTTCCTTTTGATTCCCGCAACGTCATCCTAGCGTACGTTGGAAAACCTTTCGAATACCGTTTCCAATTCAAGGTTCAAGATACAATCAACATATTGGAATTCACATTCGTAAGACTTTTATAAACATTATTATCTTTTGAGATTACTGAGTTTCTTAAATTAATCACGTTCTTGATATTTTTTGAATGAAATTTTACCATAAGATTACACTGAAGGAGGTAAATTAAAATGGAGGATGTTTCAAAGATCTTGTTCGGCCGCTGTGTTAAAACGTATTTCTATTTTTATGTGTTTTTGAAAAGGGAAAACGAAACATGTGAGAAAGAAGTTCTCAAGATAGTTTTTAATATTTTCAATATTTTAGTTCTCAGCACCTTAAGATAACAATGATTCTGTTATTAGTATTTATATGTCGAGATTTTTCGTAGTCCTTAGGCAAGACACCCGTCATCATTATATCAGCGAAGAAAAACCTTTTAACTCGCGACTGATAAAATTCTAAGCTTTAAAACTGTTTATTTTGATATTATTGTTGAGATAAAAGACGAGTTGACTACAGACAATTACTAGTACGATCATCAAATGTTATATAAGTAGTACACTATTGACAGGTAACCCAATGTTTTGTATGTTTATTTTAATAATTATCTGTTTTCGAAGGTAAACACATGCTTAGACGGCATTCAAAACCTCCAAGAACTCCTTTATCTATTATCCGACGTGTGTAGAGTTCCTCACTGAACAAATTTTGTTCCAAGTGAACTCGACAATTGCCGGGCTACTACAACATGATTGACAGATGGAAATCAATCAAGTGACAGTAGCCTTGGGCAAGCATCGTGCCATCAATGGGATTATAAACTGTCCCCTTTGCTTGAGTTATAGTTACGTTCACATGTGCCATATGTATTTTGTTCCAAACTAATTTGTTTTTCAGCCCTTGAGTTTATAGCATTATATATATATACGATCCTTCGATTCTTATGATCGCTTTATCTCAAAACATTTCAATCAGCAAACGTTGAGTTTGAGAGTAGAGCTCTTGCCCATGAGTTTAATCAAAACAGTACGATACAGCTCACTGATACACACCTCAATGACTAATTAGATACTTACTGAAGACTTCTCCCGTCTTGTTCTTGTTTGAGACATTTCAACATTTTACTTGGGTCCTTTTACTTGTGATGTTCACGGGTATCTCATTTGAGTATCCTATTTGAGTATGTCAGGAGAGAGATATTAAGCAGATATCGTCACTCAATCCGTCTTTAGACACCTATTTCGATTGCAAAACAATAGATGGATAACTCGGGTTTTCTATCTGCTAAGGCTAACGCATTTTCTATCGCTCAATTGATTGATAGTTCGCATCATTGTGTTGATCTAGAAGCCATGAGGCAGAGCGGATCGTACGCAAATTCCTGGAGTTCACAACAGTTTCATCAAGAAATGGAAGGTAAATACATTTAAATAAAGAGCGCTTATTAGTAAAGATAAATAACTGTCTCGTACTTATTCAACTTGGAGACGTGTTATATTACTTGTGATGACAAACCAGTTTTGAAAATGGCTCATAGTAAGGAGTAAAGCCAGTAGTAGCAGGCCCAGTCACTGAGACACAGAGCAACACCACACTAAGCAAAATTTCTCTTTACTTCAATTCGAGAATGAAATTTTCCAAAGCAAAAAGTAGAAAAGACTAGTTTCTAGTTGGCAGATCATAACCCTTTTTGACATTTTCAATCCAAAACAGTTCTTGAATAATCGCCAGTTTTTCCAGAGGTTTCTACCTTGTCCCTGTCCTGCAAACATTGCATTTCTGGAAATATGTCTTGGTGTTTAGCTAGATGATGGTAAATATTTGAAGGCAGTTGAAGTTGTCTTTTATACTAGAACAGCATTAAAGTATCAGTACTAGCTAGAACACTCATGAGAGTTAATGACTGAAGACTTGATTTGATCAAGAGACAATGTCTATCACTATACTTTATAGTCTATGTTCAACACTAATGGTGACATATAGTAGTTTATCATTATTTTTTATCTACCTAGAGCGACTCCTGAATGCTGGTACTGGAAAAAGACTTCCATCAAGAACTGACTCACTCTCCGAATCAGACGAAGACAACGAGCCATCCTCCCCGTGTTACATGTTATCTTCCAACAGTGCTCAACATACTCGTTCGCCGTGCGCAGAAAATACAGCTTCTGGAAGTTCTTCACGAAGTCTTGCCCATGTGCGCGTCGAGCTTGAAATGAAAAGTTTATGGGATGAGTTTCATTCTCTTGGAACGGAGATGATAGTAACGAAGGCGGGAAGGTTAGTTGATCGTTTTACCTTCTTGTTATCAGTTTATTCTTACAAATCTTCATCGATAGCGATGACGGACTGAGGTATAATTCTGACCTTTTTTGAATCGCGCTTATTATCACTTGTGTAACACTCTTGCTAAAATATCTGCTGAAGCTAAGAACACTTAGCATCAGCCGATTAATATTCACGGTAGTAGTAAAGGTTAGTAAAGGAGTATATCGTCTTTGTCTTGGAGACGTCTTTGCTCTGGAAAAAGACGGATCAATTAATAAGGCATTTGTTGTTCAGTTCTTGCTTGTAAATTTATCCATCTCTCAGTATATCTTTGCTTTACATTTGACTTCGTAATAACTTAAATTGTAACTGTAAAAACTGGTTTTTCCCCCTCGCTTCGATAATTAGTATTAAAATGTTTTACGAGTACGGTGACGTCAAGTTCTAATAGCCAGCCAAAAAATATATAAATAAATAATAAATAAAAATAAATAAATTCAACAAACAAAATCAAAGAAACTCCACTGAGTGGTTGATATAGAAACAAAAATTATAATTTCGTTGTAAGAGAATAAATCACTAAATATGCGAGAATCAGTGATTCGAATTAAGTCATTACTAGTAAGGAGATCAAACAATGAGCAATACATCGCCAGTTCATAAGACCAGATAAGACGGAGACTGATTTGCCAGTATCTTCCTTTGTTAGCTTATAGATTATCTTCTACAAATGGATTTGACTATATTTCAACTCCTTCATTTTTGATGGATTTGAACGAGCCTTCTTTTGTAGTATTCGATTGCAAATCCGTCCTTCAGTAAATTTTCTTCTTTGTTTTGTCTCATCATTAGCTTGAAATTTCTGAAGTCTTTGTTCTTTCCCGTTAAGATGATCTGTCTTTGTCTTATAGCGCTTATCTTATATTTGATCTAGAAAATAATTAGCAAGAAAAACAAGGTTAATGGTTTTGATAGCTTTGATGGTAAAAAAGTATTTTCTGTTAATTGACATTCCAATACTTTTTTCTTTTTCAAAAGATTAGACTAATTTCCAATAAATCCCAAAACTCAGTTATATAGGCAGCTCTGTTTAGAGTGCTCGACGACTAAGAAAAAAAAATTTTTTTTCTCCGTGAAATCTTATAGGCAGCATTACTTTATAAAATTTCTGCTTTGCGGAAGGATTTTGGTTTTTACTCAGGGATTATAGTGCTAATATTTGTTTCGAAAATTCATGAATATTTAATGAGAATAAAACAAAGAAAATCTCACCGTGACAATGTCTTGATACAGTGATCAAACACTTGCATAAAATTAAGCAAAATAATTTATCTATTTTTAACCCACTTCTCGGTGATTGAACCGGCGATCAAACATTCTTTCTCGTGTTTGATATATTACGTGAAAATGATAATAAAAACACTCGTAGATCAATCTGCATTTAAAAGGTTTTAATTACGCCATAAAGAAAATCAGGACATGTAACATCGAGGCCTTCCAGGGGTTTTAGGGAACAAGGGAACAGGAGCATTTATTTTCAGGGAACAGGGGATATTGTCATATTATTTTCAGGG
>JANTNT010042111.1:0-12444 GCA_024752375.1 Entacmaea quadricolor | reverse complement strand
GACAGAAGAAGACTGCACCGAGGCCTTTGACAACTTCTAGTCATTGTACAGAGAAAGCCAGTTCAACCAGAAACCGTGGACAGCTGTTTACCTATTACGCTATATGCCTTATACGTCTTTTGAGCCCATCCCACATGTCTTACTTGCCTACTCCTTCTTTTGTCATACTAACTACTTATTATCTTCTCATGATTGTAAGCTGCGTGGCTGCAAATGGCACCATACTAAGCAGCCACGCAGCCTAAGTCCTCCACTGATGATTTTAAATTAGTTCTGAAAAGCCCCTTGGGGAGAACTAATAACTACATTTACACAGCCCTGTTTAAATGATCTTTAAACAAAAAAAAAATGACTGCAGGCTCAGCTGTCGGTACTAACAGCTATTGTTTGATCAATGAGCAATACCAGCTTAAACTATTACTATTTTACTTGTAGGATAATCATGATATTCTTGTGCACATACTTGTAATAATCTTTTGATTTACACTTTTTAATTCCTTTTATCATTTCAAGATGAGTAACATGAAACTCATTATCATAGAGAAGCGTTGCCATGACAGCATGTTTAGAATGTGTGTGAATTACTGCACCAGCGCCTAGAACAGAAATGAAATGTTTTGTCTGTGTTAAGGTACATTTGACTTTTTATTAAAAACATTCAACATAGATTAACCACTTAATGACCCAGACCACAGGAAGCCCAATATGAATATATGAACCTACCTCTTAATGTGTAGGCACTCATAAATAGCGGTGTACATTGACTCTTCTTAAGTTTTTTACTAAATATGAATTAAATGCAGAAATGTGATTGGCACTTTTGAAATAATGCATTTAATTTTCCTCTTTCCCAATCCCCTTTCCATACCTCTCCTCCCCAGTCCCCAAACAAACAAATGAAGCCAGCTCTGCAGGCTAGTGTATACAAAGGTGTAGGGGTTATTGTAGTGTAAACCTTACCCAATCCACTAAGTCACTTTTTATTTATAAATGGTAGATTATTTAAGCTAGAATCTTTTGGGGCCATGTACTCTCCATACTCTTTCCTTGCCACATTCGAATTCAAATATTCTCTACACTCAACTCTCAAACTCACATGTTGATTTTTATGGAGGGAGGAAAACCAGAGAACCCAGAGAGAAAACCCTTGTGGCAAGGGAGAGAACAACACATCAAACAAACTCAATTCACATATGGTTTCCACAGGGCTCGAACCAGTGACCTGACCCATTGGACTCACAGCAGTGAGAGACGACGTATTAGCAGTGTACGCCACCCATGCTACCTGCTCATCTAAATGGGACAGGCTGACAGCTGCCTTACACTCAATTTGTTGTCAAACATACATGTATAATGAATGCACAAAACAAAAAGTTCTTACGCTGGTGGTGGTGTACACAAGTCATTTTCTTCAATATCACAAACAAACAGATCCTCTGGCTACAAAAATACATGTAATTTATGAAATACAATAAATTATGATTTATAGCAAATAATTAAGACAAAAGAAGCACTTATGACTGCCTTTTATAAAGTACCTGCATTCTTTCTTTCTGTACTCCAGATGGAGCAATGTAGATTTCTTTCCTGTCATAAAAGTTGCACACAAATAAATTATTGTTTTATACCAACTGTCAAAGTCCATTTTTCCTGTGCTCTGATTGGTCAAGAGGGTATCATGTGAATGTAAACAACTTATGTTTCCTTGGCAACAACCTTCAGCGGTCAACATGGTTATTTAATGACTGATAATAACAAAACCATGAACTTTGGCAGCCTTGATAGACCTTGGTAAACGTGCTTGAAAAATGGGAAAACCAGCATGCTCGCCACCTTATCCAGATTTGGAATAAAAAATGTGTGATCACAGCTACATGTTATTGTTGTTATTTGACAGTTGGTACATGTATGTAACAAAACACTTATGACTTGGTCCTCAGGAAAGCAGTATGTTTTATGATCCCTTGACTGCCAATGTTTTCCTTCGCTATGCCTCAGGAAACATTAGCAGGACTTCTTGGGACTACAAAACATACTGTTTCCCTCGGTCCAAGTCAATAAGTGTTAATTGTTTTGCCTTACAAAAGAAAACAAGTAATCCATAAAGTGAAGGCAATAAACCTATGTGTAGGGTAAAGAATGAGTTTCACTTTCACCAAGGTGCACATGACAATTTCCCTTTATTCACTTGTTTTTAGATGGTACAAAGTTTTCACTTTGCTGTTTCTCACCAGGTTATGACCGATACATGGCCATAAAAACCTATCATATATAAATCAAATTCAAGACATTACATTACATGACTTAACTCAAATGAACCACAAAACAGTTACACCTACCAATTGATGAGAACAGGGCATTTAGCAGGGCTAAATGGAAAAGATTTCTTTGGAAGATTTTCACGCAAAGACAAAACAAAGCACGAGGCACACACTAAAAATCACGACGGGATACAAAAAACATAAAATGTGGAATGATTGCGATTGTTAAGGGTAAGCCTCAACACTATGCAACAGATATTAAATTAATAGACATTGCAATGTTTTCTTTTGTTTTCTTTCAACTATTAGACATTGACTATTAGATTTTGTTTCATTGTTTATTGCAATCACTCTAACTTGCATGCACATTAGCAGGTGCACCAAATCAGATGGTTACAGAATGATTTCCTCCAATCATATGAAACAAACTGTTACAATATCAGTGTGTCACATCATAGAACACTCAAATGGCTTCTTTTGCAAGCCAATTGCATGGTAGGCAAGCTGATTCTCATCCAATCACATTGCTTTTAATACACAAGTGTACTGCAGTACTGCATGATATGGCATAATATGGCCAAGTTGACACTAATGCAAGAAACCTCAAAATCCAGTTCATGGAACAGAGTCAGGGCACAGCATGTTTACAACTTACTTCTTTTAGATATATTTACTTATTTTAAATGAAATCTGCTCTACCATATTTGTTAAGTTCGTTATTATTACTTATTTACCCATGTTTAATACTGATTCCACCACCAGTACCTGTTACCCAGCCAAGGTCATAAAACTGCCGACAAAGTTCTGGAATAAGGTTCCTTGGATGTTCCTAAATTATAAAAAATATGAATCATCAATGAGGAGTTTTGTGTCTGTTGGAAGAATAATATACATGATATAGACAACCACTGGATATGAGCAAACAAATGCTCTGATCGGCTACTCTACTACTAGGCTATTAGCTCATATACTGTGAGTAAAGAGATTCAACAAAATGGTCGAATTCTTCGGTGAACTTTCAAAGGCCAATTACAGACTTTACTAAGATTTTTATTTCTCATGATCAAGTGGTTTATATTATAAAACAGTTATTCCACTCAATTTCATCATACATGGCTGATAGCCAACTCAGCGCTATGTGCCTTGTTGGCTATCAGCTCATACACTGAATGCCAATATGGCTGATCGCCCGGGCAGTTGCATCAAATCGAGGCTATTGAGGAATCACTCCATTCACATCTTTGCTTACCTCTGTTTACAGTGTTTATTGTGTTCATTCCTCTGCTTTTTCTCGTCGAACATGATAAACAACTGTAAACAGAGGTAAGCAAAGATATGAATGAAGTGAATCCTCTGTAGCCTTGATTTGATGCAACTCTCCCCAGGCGATCAGCAATATTGGCATTCGGTGTATGCATGATTCAATTCTGTGAAATAACTGCTAAGTATCCTGGTCCCCCAGCACCTTTGGTTTCAACACTAAGGCCACATTAATTAAGTATGACCAAGGGTGGGAAGCAGATGAAGTTCAGGGGGATCTGAAAAAAATTATCAGTAGAATGGGGGGGGGTTGGTTTAAAATTTTATCAGAGAATAAGTGGGAGGCAAAATTTTAGACTAAGTTATTGAGCCAAACCCAAGGAGACATGTTAAAATTTTTGTATTGCAATGGAGGATCTTAAAATATTATTTGTATTTAACAATATAACCTGTGCCCCCAGACATACATTATGAATGCAGTCTACCATATTTAAGAATACCAGATAAAAAAAAACAATACCGTAGCATAAAGAACACTTGGAGCCCGCTTTCTGAAATTTGTGATGTGTGTATATATGCACTAATTCTAGTCTTCCGTTGTTTTTCTATCTATTATATTAGGTCTTATTCATTATATTTTTATGCATATATTACATCAACTGCATGCTATATAGGTTCTCCCTTTTGACCTATTTGTCAGTTGTGAAATAATGTGCTACTGTTAGGTATTTCTGGCTTGGAGATTGAATTAATCAAAGATTCCTTTCAAACTATGTTTGCAATGTGAAATTTAAATGTTAGGGAAGGTTTGTTTAATTTGATAAGGGGGGGCATGTAGATTTTAAGGGGGCCCTTAAATTTCTTAAAGATATAGAGGGGGGCTTTTTATTTTGGGGATGGCTAATTGAAATTTTTATTACCATGCTGGTGAACTTTTACACTACACATTGGGGATTCTGCAAAATTTGGCAAGTTCAGAAATGGGGGGCTCTGAAGATTTCATATTCTAAAATTAAAAAAAATCTTTTTTGATATGCCCCCTCTCCCCCCCAGAAAGTAATATGAATCTTTAATTCCCTGAGATGAAAAAGACTTTCTTGAAAACGAATCGAAGATGGCTCTTTTTGCCATAAGTTAAAACAAAAACAAAAACAGAATAATAAGAATAGCTCAATATTTTAATAACAACATGGCATTACTATAATTTAGAAAATTTGCTGGACCGAGATTCTACACACTGGATTCTTAAGCGTTCATTAAGCTTACTTTTAGTTGGCTTATTTCTATGTTGCCACGCGTGCACTAAAGGGGGCCGTGTGTTAGACAACTTTAGGGTTATTAAAATTGAAATAAAGATTATTGTATTGTATTGTATATCAAGATTGCATCATGAAAAATAATAATCCTTAGAAAAACCTTTCTTACCCTTGAATAATCAGGCGAATAACCAACGCAGTTATCCTTTTCTACTTTACTTTGAGTTTCCATTTTGATGAAACATAAACCTTGCTCGCCATGCAGCAACACCGAACATTATACGAAATGGTGACACAGGTAACCCACAAAAATTTGATAGAGAACGTAACGCATAGGGGAGGGGAAAGGCAGGTTTTGAACTTACGATTTTTGTCAAACCACCTTCGGACAGGTAGTCTTTTACTCCTTCGAAAGACTAACGTCAAAAACGCCAGTAAAGTATTCTTTTTTTATTCACATTGTTCCATGCAAAAGGTGGAGCTCCAATATACAAGGGAGGTTCTTTTCATATGAGGGGAGATATGAAGATTTTAGAGTATGAGATTTTCAGTGCCCCCCTGTCTGAACTTCCCAAATTTTTGCAGCCCCCTACCCCACCCCAATGTGTTAAAAATTCACCAGCAGGTAATAAAATTTTCACTTAGCCATCCCCCAAAATGTGCTCATCTCTATATCTTTCAGAATTTTAAGGCCCCCCAGTGGCTAGGGAGACATAAAATTTCAAATTTGGAGGAGGGAGACTCAAATTTTGGGGAAACAACTGCCCAAAAATGGTAGAAAAGGCCTGGAATTCTGACAAAAAATGAAAAGTTTAGGGGGGTGGCTGCTCTCTTGTCCCCCTTGCTACACCACTGGTCCCCCTTAAAATCTTCATGCTCCTCTTGTAATATCACATGAACCTTCTGAGTGATAAAGGGTTGTTTAGAACTGTCAATGATAATGATATTTTCTGACA
Organism: Entacmaea quadricolor; assembly: GCA_024752375.1. Taxonomy (NCBI): domain Eukaryota; kingdom Metazoa; phylum Cnidaria; class Anthozoa; order Actiniaria; family Actiniidae; genus Entacmaea; species Entacmaea quadricolor. The sequence goes on along the minus strand of JANTNT010042111.1, from coordinate 6,711 downwards.
ACTGCCATACTTTCTCTATCAACCCCAACTTGCATAGCATCCCCTTCCATCAGTGTTTTACAGCACAGTGCACAAATCTGTGACCACCAATAACGTATTTGGATACTTTTGTCTCAGCCATTATCCAATCAGTGTCAGGAGATTGTCTTATCTTATCTCTGATCTACACACTCATTGGAAGATGGCGAGACAAAAGTATGCAAATACAAGTGGTCACAGGTTTGCACGTTAATGCCCTGTAACAATTGATAGGTGCATTCTCAAAGATCAAATATAACGAGCAGCTTCTTGATTTCCAGCTTGAATTTATTTACTGTACATAACATTTTTATGTTGCTTCTTGGATATGCTTTTACATATCTTATGTTTTTACAATTTGCATCAAGCAAACATTGTTAGTAGCCTAAAGATGTCCATTTGAGTGTTGGAATATACACTCTCTCCTTAAACAGTACTTAAACATTACAATACCATGTCATGCCAGAGATTACACTATTCTATGTTATTAGTTTGAACAGCTAAAAACGACTGAAAATTTATCAATATTATAAAATCAGAGAAGAGAACAAAACACAAACAAAAAAATCTTAACATATTCCTTTGGTAGTTTATGTAGATGCAAATAAATTAGTGTTTTTTTGAGGCACTAAGTAAAATATGGTCTGTACATTAATGTTGTATATTATAAATTCAAACTACTGTGAATTTATTATTTAAAACAATTGTAATTGACTCTTGAGAATGACTTGTCTATTAATGGGATGAATCCCAGCCTTAGCAAAGCCAGTCTTTATGGTCACTGCATCAACAGATGAATTCCAGGCCACTTTGAAGCAGCGAGCAAAGTTGTTAAAGGTAACTCCCTTGACAAATATTCTCTTGAATAAAGATGACGTGAAGGTAAAACCTTTCTTCAATGCTGGAAAAACTGTCCTGTATAGTGGTTGTACGACATGAGGAGAGAATGGTGGAAGGCCAAGTAGAATGATTTCATTGGTGTCGGCAAGTTGGATAAGTTCTGGAGTGATGAAAGCTGTGTATGGATCAAAGAGTACAATCAAAGGGCGGCTTTGTGGAGCATATTTAAGAAATACTTCATCAAACCATTTGTAGTAGTAGTCACTTTTCCTTGTTAAATCATGTACTTGACGAACAAAGTGAAAAGCACCAAATGGACCAACCAAACCAGTTCCTGGAATCTGGTAACCATTTTCTGTGTGATAAACAAACATTGGTGGAATGCTGTTTCCTGCAGCACTTGCACAACAGATTGTTGAAACTAACTTGTTTGCAGGGTCACACATAGGTAAAGTTTTATCTGCATGATCAGTTCCTTCATTTACCCACTGTGTAACATCATTCAGGTCATATTTAAATTCCTGAACAGTAAATAATCTGCAGTCGCTGCAGTTGGCAATAGGGGTTTTGTGGTACTGGCTGCTATTTTTGAGGGCAGAAAGTTTATCATAAAACAAGCTCAGCTTTGCTTCTGTCAGCTTCCTAGTTTGTGCATTTGGTAGTGTTACGTCAACATTCTTGATGTGACTTCCTCTTCTGGAACAAAATGAATCCCACCATTCGTCTGGAGGTAAACCTTGCTTTTCAACATTCCAGATTTGCTTCTTTTCAGCAGCTTCTGCAGCGAGTAACAAGCCAACTTGTCTCACATTGACAATCCCAAATGTTGCACAGTTATTCACATAGTTGACTAACTGATCCTCATCCTCTGGGCTGATGTGGGGCTCTGGTCCTTCATATGTAGTGTTCACACTGTCACGTTTGTATTTCCTTGTTTTTAGACTTGCTCGAGGTAGGTTGAACTTCTTTGCTGCTGAGCGAATAGTCATTCCTTTTTTAACAGCTTCTAGAGCTTTTTCCATAGTTTCCTCTGACCAATTCTTTAGCTTTTTTCTACCCTTTGTAGTTTCATCTTCTTCATCTATTTCAGGACCCTTCACACTTTCTACACTTTTTTTCACATCTACTTCAGTATGAGGTGCACTTGTTGTAGATACTTGTATTCCAGGATCTTTTTGAGCTGTCTCTATTGCTGGTAAGACTCTCTGCCTTCTGGGAGATTGTCTAAGATTAATCCCTGTAAGTAGTCCACCAGAATCATTAAAGCTATGGTTGTAATATGTCGGATTTTTAGCCAAAGAATGAAGTCTCCTTTGTGTAGAAGTAAGTCTTCTTCCAAGAGTTGACCTTGGAACCCCATACTTCATTGCAGCATTTCTTATTTTGCAACCTTTTTCCACTGCATGAATAGCTTGCTTCATTGCCTCTTCTGACCACAGCTTGAAGCATCTTTTCTCCATACAATTTTTTTCATCATTTTTTCTTAAATGTTCTGGATTTTTCTTGCAAGTATTTGTCAAATCTTTGTCACAAGTAGACTGATTTGCCTTGTCTTTTTTCTTGAGAGAGTCAAGTATCTTTTTTCCTTTGAACTCTTTATTTGATGTAGTAACTTTACTATTCTCACTAACATCAGTAACTTTTTCTGGTTGTACATCTTCATTGGTAGAAACATTAGAATTCGACCTCAAACTTCTGCTAAGCTGCACAGGTGGTAAGCCATTCTGAAAAGACATTTCTTTTTTCTTCTCATAAGAGGTTACAGAGAATTTATTTAAAAGGTTGCTTTCTTTAGAATTAGTGCCTTTGTTTCCTATGTCTGTTTTGATTTTGTTGTCTTGCTGTGTTTTTATAGGAGTTTTAAGTTCTTTTTTACCATATTTTGCATCCATATATTTCTTGGTTGCCTTTATAATTCTTTCATTTAAATCTCCAGACCAGTTGCTTTTCTTGGGAACTTCTGTTCTCCTGCTATCTAACTTATACTTTAGTGTAGTTCTTGGTACTGCGAACTGTTTAGCTGCTGTCCTGACACGCATCCCATTTTGGACTGCCTTTATAGCTTTCAGCATATTCGACTCACACCATTGTTTATTCTTTCTAGGCTTTTTTTCATCTTCAGAACCAGAATCTGATCTGTGCGAGTTTTTTCTTTTTCTTTTTCTGCTTGTTGATAATTCATCTCCAAACCATAGAGAGCCATTCCCAAGGCCATTGTTTCTTTTAGAAATACCAGGATTTTCCCTGCTTTTGGGACTTTCATAAAGTCTTTTCCTTGGATCATGCTGCTTGGTACCTTTGTTTCTTGTCCCCTCATTACGCTTTCCTGACAAAAATTCTTTGCTTCTCTTATTGACTTCTCCTTGGGGGATAAACTTGGTTTCTGTAGAAACCTTTTGAAATGCATCATCTCTTGATCCATGTTCGCCTACAGAATGACTGGTTTTATTTTGAGTCTCAGAGGTGATTTTTAATCGTTTATTGTGCCCTCTTGTGGATTCAACTTCTATAAATGTGCTTTTCCCATTATATTCAATATTTTCGTCAGGAATAATAGTTGTAAACTGAATCTCTCCGTTTTCGGGGCAAACAGCAGTCACTGAATGGTTTAGACGAACAACGGCTTGGTTTTCAGTTTTTGAAAATAACATTTCTTTAGCAGAATGAACCGAGCAAGTTGCCTTACCGATATTGGTTGATGGACAAAGGTTGACTTCCAAGATTGCTCCTTCCATTGTAAGAAAGCAATGGCGTCAAACCTGAAAACAATAAAGACAAGGTATGAATAATTATGCCAAAGCGTAAACCATGTATTGAAAACCATTTATTGCTGGCACACAATAGCAATGCGATGGCCAACCTTTGGCTAACATAGTCACAGCTTTATCAAGATTGAAGCCCACATTTACGTTTTATAAAACGAAGGAAACTAGATAACATCAATTGATGTAAAAAACAGAGTACAAGACAGAGGACTCTTTTGATGAAATACCATAAAAGGCTTATGAGCAATCACACAACGGCGAAAATCGGCCATCTTGGAAATATGGCCAATATTTGAATAATTGAAAAAAAAAGGATTTTTCACAGTCCAGCCGTTTTGTTTGTTTCTTAAGCTCTGACCCATGAATAAATAATAGTTGGCTTACTTTTTAGCTTTCTGTTTGCTATATACAAGTTGAGTTTGGGATTCAGCTTTGACGCCCACAGTCGATCTTAACAAAACACACAGCGCGGCTGATCATGGAAAACAATAATCCGACTGCTTTCCGAAAATGAGCCGAGCAATTCCGATGAATATTACGAGATTTTCAAATTAGCATGAAAATTTAAATTTAGAATCAATGAAAATGAATGACAATTCGCTTTATTATTCCCCTAATTTTTTTAAATTTTACTCATAAATTGAAATTTACTACTTTTAGCGCTAAAGTTATTAGAGAGATTTTCTAACAAATGTTATTTCGCCTCCAGCTTTTTAAAATATGGTAATTTTGGACGTACTTTTTAAGATATTAATTTAAAAGAATTAACATTTACTGTTTTGGCAATCAATAATAGCTACACAATATATTCCAAGGATCATGTTCGGATAAACTGTGTGGATACGTGCTTCGTAACAAAACCAACTGTTTGCACAGGATGAAATGACACATCATGTACATCTTCACCTGATCTTTCTTCTCAAAATTACTTGGATTGAAACCAAAGGCCATTTGGATATAATGATTCATGAACAGGATTTAATCACGAGATTATCAAGGCTATATTTGACTTTTGTTCCTGTGTACAAATATGAAATGATATAAATGTATAAAAATTTAATAAATGAAATATCTCGCGCTGGTCATGCACAGTTTCATTCACAGTGCCAGTATTATCGCAAGGTCCATGACCTCCAGGGAGGTGTGTCAAAGTACGTAGGAAAATACTTTATTCTGATTGGTTTAAAATAGTACGCCTTGCATGTGATTGGTTGGTTATTTTGAGACCTTGAATCTGATTGGTTAATGTTAATATGGCTTGATGTCACGAGATTTGTCACGAGACGACACAACGAATAAATGCGAAACAAAATTGCTGTCAAAGCGTTTAATAGTTCTTCACTTAAATTAGGAATTTTAGCAAAGTTTAGACAGTATTCTCCATAGTTAATGTATTGTTATTCAAGGCAGAGTATTTAGAAATGTATAAACTGAAGTGTAAGTGTTTGAATATTACGATTCACGCTCAAAAAGGTGGAGAACGAGAGACAGATGGAAAAACACTAGTATCTGAGTCTTGCACTTCGTCTTTCTTCTCTCGGAAGATTTTGGAGATCAAACTTGCTGTTGGAGGTATTACAAAAGTAAGTTCCAGCTAAATAGATCCTCTGTAAACTATTCCTAGTTCTAACATTGTTAAACATTAGGTTTAAGCTGATATGAAGTCTTTTTTTCGAAGACATTTTTAAAGATGAATATATAATGATCCCTGGAAAATTACACGGCTACATACATTATTCAGCACGCAGATTATCACCTTTAAAACAAACTGTAAACTCTGCTTACAGAAACGATAACTATTTAAAAGACTACTAATAGTTTTAATTGGAGATGATTGCAATTTTTTGTCCCCTAAGTGCTTTCCAATCAGGTGATCAAAAGAGTTTTTTTATCGAGTAAAAAATTTCCTGCGCACAAATCGGCTGATGCAACAGTCACCCAAAATAGGGTACATATTTATATTTTGTAAGATTGTTCAATTCCTGTTACAAATGTTTTAGTTATATCCTGGATATAACTCTTACTACACTTTCAATTTGAAATGTACATTGCAATAACATCCAACAAATTATCTATGCCCCAAAGTGATTTGCATATCTTGAATAAAAGAAATTTAATTTAATTTTTAAAAATTTGTTTTTGACTGTTTGTGATTTCATAAGTTATATAAACTGATCAATTTTATTGAACCCTGAAACAACTACAAGGTTCATCAAAGGCAAGGCATGGCTAACTTGCAGTTCATGTTGGAATTTTAGCATGTTGATTTTTGAAGAGGGAGGGAAACCAAAAACCTGGAGAAAAACTCTTGAAGCAAGGGAGAGAGAGAGCCAATAAACAACTGTACTCACATGAGACCTAAGCTCAGAAGTTGAACCTTGGACTTTAGTGATAAGTGCACATGTTACACATGCTTCCCAAGATGGGTATCATCAGTTCATCTTGTAATATGTGTGGTAGTCCTAATAAACTATTACAATATTTCCAAAAAACTGATTCTATAATGTTGAAATATATATGACTTATGATATTAAGTTAATTTTAAATTTAGTTATTAGCTTTTTTTCTAGTGTCTGATAAGGAAGTTCCAGTGGCATATCTTTTTGTATTGTTGTAGGAGGTAGATACCCTAGTTCGTACATCCACAGCAGAAGACTGGGATATATACAGATGTATTAATTGTGAAACTGATGCCTATGCTCTACATGCTGTAAAGGGGTTTGATCGTGTCCTGGTTAGCAAGGATCTAGAGGTAAATTTGATAAAAATTGTATATTTCTCTTAAGGAATGGAGATGTGAGGGATAGTATAAGCTTATTTTAGTTATAAAATGTATTATAATTTATCAAATTCATGAATAATTAATGAGGAAAACACAATAGAAATCACAAGTGTGAAGGAGTTTTTAAATCAGTAAAGGAAATTGTCCTAATTTGCATACACTTTAACTTGGATTTTCTCTGAAAAATTTACTTGTATCTTGAAAATTTTAGTAGAACATACAATCTGAACAATTCTTGGGGTGCAACCACATGACCAAAAGTCTCTTGAGATATGAATAACAAAGATAGAACCGCCATGTTGGTTG
>JANTNT010042000.1:0-12449 GCA_024752375.1 Entacmaea quadricolor | reverse complement strand
TTTGTAGTTAATGAGAACGGCTTGTCAACTCGTTTGAACGACTTTTTGACCCGTTCGAACGGCTTTTAAGGTCGTTCAAACGGGTACCGAACGGCTTCTGCCAAAAAACGGAAAGTCGTTATTATACGTTTTCCCATGCAGGGTCACATATTACCATGTATAAGTTGACCCCCTATTTTTGAACTCAAAATCTAGTATTTTTCATGTATAAGTCGATCCAAAAGTTCCAGTGAACCAGTGAGAAGGTAATTTTTATGTTCAAAGGCCAATTTGGAGTATTTTGGGGCTAAGGTTTTAAAAAATCAATAAATAAATTGTTTGATTTTCATTCTGTCATGTGTAGCCATGTTGTTTTGTGAGAAGGACTGGAAACAAGTCACATGTAAATTCAAGATGGCGGACAAGAGAGAAACTCAAGAGAAGTGTTCAAGAGGACATTTTGAAGTCTTTCCAGAGAGTTTAAACAGTCAATTCTTATAAATTAGGTATACAATGCTTCTAATTCTCTATTGAGATAATAAAGAATTGCTTTTTAACTTAAACACAAGTATTTGTTAGGAGTTTAATTGGCACTACAACAGTTTGCTTTCATAAACAGTGTTTATTTCTTGAAAACATAAGCTTTTTTGTTACATGAACATTTTGTCACTGTGTATAAGTCAACCCCCAAATTTTGAGGTAAAAATCTCAACTCAAAGGTTGACTTATGCATGGTAATATATACAGTACACCCCTGGAATTTTCATTTGTACCCTGGAATTTTACTTCCTCTATGTAGAAATCCTTGGAAATTTGCTGCCAAATCTTGTGTCCTCCTGGGGAAAAAATTCTTGGGTAATCCCTGGATTTCCAGACTTCCTTAACAGGGGGTGTGGATTATTTTTGGAATATTAGCCCAGTACAATTATTTCATCCCTTCTACTTCCATGTACAAGCTATGATGTAATGAAACAGTCTCCCACAATCGTTTTTTACAATTGTACACTTGAGACCTTTAAGAAACACAATTTACTTGTACAACATGACAGAAGTCTGTTATAAAGAATGTTGCTTTAAATTTGAGATTTATTATTTTACTGATCTGTTTACTAGATGCTAAGCAAACATGCTGACTCCAACCAGTAATACTCAAGTTTGAAGTTTGATTGTATTTGGTAAATTTAAGCTTAAATATCATTGACAAGCTTTAGTTGCATATTTGCTTAATTAAGCTGAAGTAACCTTAACATAATTTTAATTCAATTATATTGAAACAAATTATAATTATAATTTCAATTATTATTATATTGAAACAACAATTATATTGAAACAAAAATGGAGTCTGAAAGCATTTTTCTGATTAGAAATTTCTAACAACTGTATTTTCAACGTTTTAGACAAAGCACTTCGATTTAATTAAGTTCATTTAAGTCAACTCTCCAGGTAGTTTTTTTCCTTCCTGTTCTAAGGATATTTTAAGAAAATAATATTCAATAAGCTTAATATTAGCTTATTGTAAGAAAGGAAGCTTACCTTTTTGCTCGCTTTCTTCGATGTCATTCGTCTGTGGAACATCAGCTTTGTCCTCGGTGATTGATTCGCCTTCAGGTCCATCTAAATCTAGTGGCATTCTCTTCTTCTTCTTTTTCTTCTTCATGGTAGGATCGAACATCTTAAAAGGAACAAGAGAGAATGTTAATTATTTTGCTACACGAGATAAAATAAGATACTTCAGAATACAATATAACTTGATTTTAGTTGTTAAGACGAGAATTTAAGAACAGAAATACGAAGCACACATACTTACCATTTCATCCTCAGCCATATTTGAGTTTTAAAGTCTTTTGATGTTATAAAAATCGATGATTTTTTCTTTGATTTTCTTAATACTTTACAATATGCGACAAGAGTTGCATCAGCCACAATTGCGCATGCGTATTGAATACGGACCAGTTCTCGCTCGGTTAGAAAATACCAAAAGACTGGAAGGGTGGGGAGGGACGGTAATAAATGACAAGTATTGGAAAAAAATCATTTGAAAAATCAGTTTTATCATTTTATGAAGATCTAAATTAGGTTTATCATTTATTTTTAATCTCTTATTTTTATTATCATAGTGATAAAAAAAGGAATATATTTTGAGCAAAAAATAATGGTCAAAATTCATCGCTTTGAAATATTTTTCTTTTTTAAAAAAAAAATTAATGCTAAATGAAGTAAATACTTTTTGTATTGGAAAATTAATTGATTAATTGTAAGTCTAAAATGCAGTTTTAAATCAAGCTGACGTAACAAAGGGGATAATCAAACTGAGCGCGCACTTGCAAGCACACAAGAAAACGTACAATTTTGCAATGTAGCAAGACAAGACTGCGTGTATGACATTGAGATGAATGGCCAAGAAGATGACACGGACTTTAAAATCGACGACACTTTTACATTTTTTGATGAGAAATATTCCAAGATAATGATGCGGCGAATCAATGAATTACGACAACACGGAGCCATGTGCGATGTTATAATCAGAGTAGAAGACGCACAATTTTTAGCACACAGAAACATCCTCTCAGCGAGTTCAGACTACTTCTTAGCAATGTTCAATGGCAACATGAAAGAGAGCAACCAGGAGATTATAACTATCACGGGTGTGAATGGAGAAAGCATGAAATCAATACTGAATTTCATTTACACTGGAGAAATTGTGCTAGATTGGAATAATGTCGAGCTAATACTCCAAGGTGCAAACCTAATGCTTGTGCAATCCGTAAAAGACGCCTGCTGCCGTTTTCTTGAAAGTCGACTGAATGTCTCCAATTGTTTGGGAATCCAGACCTTCGCCGAAACTTATGCCTGTCATGAATTGTGGCACATCTCGAGCGACTATATTTACATGAACTTCGTTCACGTTTCGGAGAGTGATGAGTTCAGAAACATTTCGATAAAAAATCTTAGCATTTTATTGTCAAGCGATGACATTTCTGTTGAAAACGAAGAAAAAATTTACGAGGCACTTGTGCGATGGGTTTATCACGACTTGCCAAAAAGGCAAGAACATTTTCCTGAGCTTTTAGAGCTGATTCGGCTGCCTTTGGTTTCGCCATATTATCTTGTGGACGTCGTTGAGAAAGAAGAACTGATGTCAGTGTCTCCAAGGTGTAGAGAGCTTCTTCTTGAAGCGCAACATTTTCACATGTTGCCAGATAGACGAGCTTCGCTTGATAATGCCAGAACAAAACCAAGGAATTATGAAAGATTTCATGAAGTTTTGATTGCCATTGGTGGAAACGGCGACTTTACGAATTTTACCACAGGTTTGTTGAAAGTTAAAGACGAACATTTCTTATCAACTTTTTTCTCAAGTTTTCGTGCGTATTTAAACTTGACCGGACGAAATATCCGAAAAAAAAGGAAATCGAGGAAAATATGTCAGCATTCATGAAAAAAATTTTTTTGGTCTTCCTATTTGAACACTTTTTCATGTGCAACACCGACCCCTGTTTTAACATCTTGGCCCATCAAGATGTACAGATTTAGATGAGTGCGTAATCCTGAGCGCGTTAAGTGTAGTATCCGCTTTTAATTCGTGTAGCTTGTCGCGTAACATTGTTGCGTTCCAACTTGTAGAGCAAATAATAATGTTCGTATTACCACTACGCGCGCAAAAAAATTTCTGTTGCGAGAAGTAGAGAGAAAGAGAGGTTCTTCGTGCAACAAGGACAATTTACGAGCAACAATTGCTCTGCAACTTGCAACGCAATAATGTGCGCGACAAGTTGAACGAATTTGTTACTCGTACTACCGGACCTGTGCCGCGCGTTTTTTAAAAACCCTGCAGACTTAACTGTCAGGCGATCGACGGATGTCTATGTTTCCACGCACAAAAATACAGTATGCATTCAATATATATTTGTTTCAAGATGTATTATCGATTTACTAATGACTTTTATTTGTTTTCTTTAGCCTTTGCATTTAACGTAATCACAAGCCAATGGAACGAGCTTCCAAAGTTACCCAAAGACAGAGGATATCACGGATTAACAAGTTTGGGTGGACAATTGTATATCACAGGGGGTTATGCGACGATCAACTCCGAGACACTAGAAACAGGTATAACCAGAGGGTTCAATAATATTTGGAGTAGGCGAATGGGTCTAACTAATATGTAGGTGGCTGTGTGCAATAATTTTACTACAATTTTTAATCATTTATTGAGACTGTTGATTGCAAAATAGCCGGCGGTATGAGGTTAAGTATCCGGTGACAGACCGCCGGTAGCCGCATTCTATTGAACCCTCTGTAATTAACCTATAGTTAGCTTTGAAAGGAAATTGTACAAGAGTATTTTTCTCTAAGTTTGGAACTTTGTTTTTCGGACCTGCTTTCCGGATTTTTCCACGTCAAAAAATTTCCTTTCCGCATGCCATTAAAAATGAAATAAATTATCTTATTGACCGAACTCGCTTGTCTGATTTGGATAATGAACAGACACTGTCCCAATCTGTGTGTGTGTGTGTGTGTTTCAATCAGCTTTACGCTCAGTCAAAAAATGCTTTTATAATATGTGTGGCATGCATGGAAAGGATTGTGATTAACAATGATTTAGGGAGATGTTGGGGGTGTATACTCCCCAAGGACATGAAATGTGCACTCGATCAGTTTCTGTTATACTTGTGCCCACAGAAAATTCAACTTTAGTCAGTTTTGCAATTAACCCCCGTGGTCTGAAAACATCGTGAATCTGTCTCGGATGATAATTTTAAGAGAAGCATATTAAAAATTATTGAGATACCATTTTTCATTTATAAAGCCTCATATACGAAAACTCAAGTCAACGTAAGTTTACTTGTAGTAACCTACGGTAGCTTGCTTTCATACTACCGTTCAAACGAAACCGGCACAGGTCGCCTCAACCTGCAAAGAAATTTGAGCAAGTTTAAAGTCATCGCAAGTGAACGCAAGTCACCGCAATTCTTTGCAAGTTGGCGTTCAAACTTGCGTTGACTTGCGCTCTCATTTGAACGGGGCTTAACGTCTAACATGTTTTTGCAAAAATTGAAGTCGTTTACCTCTGCGCGCGCTTTTGTTGTGTACGTTTCTAGAAAAAATCAATGGTTATTTAGCCTTATCTTTAAGTTAACTCTCACCTTGATTATAATCCGCGATATCGTTAAGCCATTATGTGTAATTGTCTAGTCATACGGTATGATGTACGGGAGAAGCAGTGGTATAATGTACCATCGATGAATTCAAGACGCAGCAAGCATGGAATGGTTGAGGTGGATGGAAATATCTACGTGGTGGGAGGTTTTGATGGAACTTCTACGGTGAATACCATGGAGAGTTACAACGTGCAGACAAACAGGTAAGAAAATAATATGTATATCAGTATAAATAGAATTAAAGTTATTTTTTAGTGCAATTTATAACTGACGTACAAATACATTTAATTGTCGTGAGTGCTTTTCGGGCTGTTTAATAAGGCGTCATTGGCAGCTGCGTCAGTATTTCAAAATCATTGATAGACAGAACAGTACATTTACAGTACAAATACGTGCTGCAACAATGCGCGCAATACAGCTGGCAACGGATGATAAATTACATCTAGTTTTGAGCTCAATATCGAGGGCAATATTGCAGATGTTGCAATTCAATCTAATTCCAGTTTGTCAACATAGCGTGCAACTTTCTTGAAACATTGCAAGCAATCATGTCCCGTGTTTTTTGATTTTCGGCTTATCAAATCACAGTTCTGCTTGTCTGTCTATAATACCAAATGAATGCTTCATTAAATGAACTAGATTACGAGATTTGTTGCTGGAAATGATGCAGCGTCAGTGTAACATCTTTCTGAAAACTCTTTTGCAAGAAATATTGCGCGCAAATTTTCCGCGAGTTTGCACTTTTAGTATGTTATGCCTCCAAGAGTTTTACTCTTCACTAAAGGGTTAAGAAATTTTTCACTTTCTGTCATAAATGTAAAGATCGGGAAACATAATTTTAAGTAACCGACAAAGATAAAACGATTTGTTATTATCAAAACATAGTACTTTTGGCCATGGTAAGATCTGGAGGTTAATACTTGGGTCTTTCTTTATATTGCGTAGTGTGGTTTGCTTTGTTTATGATGTTTATAATATTTATTTTATGCCGAACGAAATGATGTTTTCTTTGTCGTTACAGATGGAAAACCCGTACCCCCATGCCAACTAGACGGCGTTGCGTCTGCGCAGTGGCATACAATAAATTCATTTACATCATTGGTGGACATGATGGATCGAGTATTTTGAACACAGTAGAAAGATACGATACAACGAGGTAAGAAATCTACATTTTTTTCTTGATCATTCAAAAAAATTACGCTCACTTGTTGTCAGTGGCAAAATTCATAAGAAGAAAAACTATTTATATTAATATAAATAATACTAGCTTGCTTTGTCCTGCAACGGTTAATCTATGAAGTATATAACACTGTGTTCAGCCTATTCTCATCTTATATTCTCAAATTCATGAATAATTAATGAGGACAAAACAAAGGAAAATCAGTACCGTGTCGTGGTTTGGATACAGTGATTCAACACTTGCATAAATTAAGCCAACTTTAGCTTTGAATTTCTCCAAAAATTATTAATAAAATTGAGAAGCTCCATCAAACACTCTTTCTTTTTGTTTGATCTATTTCATATTCGGAACTTAAGCAATAATAAACAAAGAAATGTAAGGCTACATCTGAAATTTAGCCATCTTTGTTTTCCTTATTTTCTTTATAGCAGAGTGGAAAGAGAATGTGAGAGAAACATTGAAATTTGTTTAAGTCGCGCGAGAAACCAATACTTTTATCAGTGTTTATTCCGATTCGCTCCTGTAGTGCGCGCGCCCTTTGTGCAGTCATGGATAACTTATTCAGACGTGCGTATTGTTACCTCACACTTAGAAATGACTTACTTAAAACCAACCAACCAACCAATCAATCAATCAATCAATCAATAAATAAATATGTATTTTGGCATCTTATTTCTGGTTACCGTTCTTCCCTTTCTCATACGTTTTCCGAAAATTGAAAAATAATCGCACGTTTGGACGTCTGATTTGACTTACCCTATAAACTTTTCCCTTTTAGGGACATTTGGAATTCTACTGAGGTCCAACCAATGAGAGATCGAAGATCTTTTCCTTGCGCAGTTGTCTCCGAGGACAACATGTACGTCATGGGCGGTTACGATGGCAACGACACTTTACGAACTGTGGAAATGTACAACTTTTCCACCAATCAATGGACTTCATTGCCTTCAATGTATGTCCCGAGATCCAATGCGGGCGCAGCTGTTTTCAATAAGAAGATTTATTTAGTAGCAGGCTGGGATGGCATCAGCTTGAACTCTGTGGAATGCTTTGATATTTCCACAAGAGAATGGCAAAGACTTCCATCCCTTCCAAGACCGACCACTGGAGTGCGTTGTTGTTTCCTTAGTTTCCAGTCCTCCAACGAGCAGAAACCGAAGGGGAAAGCTGGGAAAGGCCATTTTTGTATCATATGCTAGAAACAGAAATTAGACATTAGTTACGAGCTGTAAAAGTATAAAAACGAATTATTAAAAAAAAAACATAATACTTTATAATATTTCAGCAATATCTCATATGAATAAAAAGCCTTTCTTTCTTCAATATTTATTGTAAATAAACATCAACTGGTGTCAGTAGTAAATACTTCCTTCGCTATAATCTTCTAAAATAAAATGATTTACAAATAAATGTAATTTTCTTGTCAACATGTGACTGAAGTAAAACTAGTGCAGTTTTTGTATGAGTGGACAACGTACGGTACCGTGACTCTTAAATGCTTTTGCTCTGAACCAATCAGAAAGCGAGAAAACAGACACCATCCAATCACAATGCTAGAATACGGAAGCCATTTAAGAGTCACGGTAACGTACGTTTACCACTCATATGAAAACTGCTGTATTGTGAATTTTGTTACTTTAAGAAAAAAGCCTGGTTTCATTCATGTATTAATTAAATTTTAGAGTTAAACACAGAGATTCCAGCGCACTGATTGGGTGTCTGCAAGAGACTATATGACACGACAGTTACTGACAGAGCAGTGTTTACGAGTTCTTCTTTTGAGCAAAACTTTGTAAATGGCTGCAAGCAGTCGCCTCACACTCGCCGACTCCCGTCCCCGGCTAGCCAAATATTCACTGGTGCTAATTTTTAAACATATATTATATAACTAAGGGTTATAAACTAATGCGAGTGCTTTACCGGCCAATACACGCACGCGCTGGATATACAATGAACGAGAACTAAAATAAAGCACGAGATGATAGCCGAGCTAGAAGAATTTCAAGTCCTTTTACAGCCAGGGAGTACGTGTGTCAGTGTGTATTGGCCGGTAAAGCATGAACAAGAAGTCTATAATAACCCTT
The DNA here is from genome assembly GCA_024752375.1 of Entacmaea quadricolor. Classification (NCBI taxonomy): domain Eukaryota; kingdom Metazoa; phylum Cnidaria; class Anthozoa; order Actiniaria; family Actiniidae; genus Entacmaea; species Entacmaea quadricolor. The sequence goes on along the minus strand of JANTNT010042000.1, from coordinate 4,047 downwards.
TTAATATTCCAACTGATTGCACAGTATTGAAAGAAAAAAACGAAGTACATGTGTATGTGCTTTTATCTAAACTATACGTAAAAATTAAAAACAAAGAAAAAATGTCCCAATTTTAAAAAGTGAATTACATTTTCAAAGTTTTCAAAGAAAATCATTAGAAGAATCATTAATAAAATCGTTACAGCATGAAAATCGTGCTGAAAGCCCGTTACAGCACGCTGATGAGCCAATCAGCTTCCAGTATTATGTACTGTGCATGAAGTTTCAATATTAAATACGTTTTATGATACACAGACAATTGAACACTAATATAATTGCAATCACATGTACTGCTTAATTCAATGGGAACGTTAACATAGACAGACGATTTTTATGTTGAGATTAATATTTAAACAACTGAAAATCAAGACAAGTTTCTCCTTTTCTGAATTCTTTGTTTTTATATTCTAATTTGTGTCACTTTAATATGTATTTATATAAAGATGGATATCTTTTGGAATTTATATATGTCAGTTTCAAATGTGGCCTGCCCTTGGCGAGAAACCATCCTTGGCCTCATTAGTGTCATCTATATTGTTATACAGATGTTAACTGAAATAATCGATCTGGATCCCAGGGCATCAGAAAGTTATGAATCGGCCCTAAAATTCTTAGCATTGCGAAACCGGGGCACAAAATATCTAGCTTAATGAATATCATTGAATTATGACCATAGAATACTATTAGAAAAGTAAATTGAATGATTTTCTTGGCAGCGCCATTTTATGTAAATGGCTGAAGTAAGGTTTACCACGCCCTAAATGTTGGCATTAAAAGATCCGAAGATATATTCATACTATTTTAGTCTTTTCTCGAAAACGTTTATTCTATACCTTACGAACGTAGGGACACTATAGACTGAAGTATAAAGGGTTTCGTGTGTGTAAGTAGGGTTTACGTTGTATATAGGCTGTCAATTGAAAGTTGCTCAAACAATTGACCTTTCATGGTCATTCCTTCGAGTATACCCCAAGCAGTACACTGATTAATGTCCTTGACGTCATACACAACTTATAAACTAGTCTAAAGAACCAAGGGGGTAGAATTAAAAAGAAACGAGTGAATTTCGCATGTTAAGAAAATTCAATCTTCTTTTTAATTCAACGTTTGTGCAAAAATTTGAATCGTGAAACCGAAAGTGTTGATAAAGGGTTTTGGAAATAACGTATTGTATACCCATGGCTAGTTTGGTGATTTTCATCGCGTTGCTTGGCTCGATGATGGTGGCTGGAAGCTCAAGCCAGCTCAATAAGTAAGTCCGTATCCTAGTTAATTTCGTTGGGCCGCACTGTAAAACACTGTACAAAAATTATGAAGTATTATGCACCCCTGATAGGTCTGAACTGATGTGACATGTATTCTAGTAAATTCACACTGACTCATTTCTCGCGCTGTTTTAAAACTTTACTTAATGCATTGTTTGAAATACAAATTATGCGTTGTATTTCTTTGTAAAGAAGTAAAAAAAAATTTATATGCATTTATATTATATTTTGCTCTTTAATTTGGTACATCTTTAGATAAGTCAGACTCTTGTTGCAGCTTTTAAATATTACAACACAAACACGTGTTAAAGTCTTTTTTTAAAGTATAGAAACTGGCCAAACCACTGGTACATAACGAACATATATTAGATCAAGCTATACACCGAATGCCAATATGGCCGATCTCCCGGGGCAAGTTGCATGAAATCGAGGCTACCGATGATACACTTCATTCAAATCTTCGTTTACCTCTGTCTAGAGTTGTTTATCGTGTTCATTCCTTCGAATTTTTCCCGTTGAACACGATAAACAGCTGTAGACAGAGGAATACAGCTCGCCCCGTGCGATCGGCCATATTGGCATTCGGTGTATACATTTTTCTGAAACAATGTAGTCTTTACTGACGCTTTAGTTTCAGTTTCTTGTATATATAGTTTTTAACTAATATGGTGCCATGCATTGCTATAGCGTTGCCTCTCACCGCTTGGGTCCAGGATTCGACTCTCGAGCTCAGGACTCAAAACTTATCATGTTAACTTATCATGACTTTAAATGGCTTCAAACTTCGTGCAGGAATGTGTTTTAATTGATAACTACTAATATACAAAGTAATATTGGCTATGTATAAGTTTATGTCTGATAACTAACTATATTTTGCCTCGAAGAAACGTTTTTATTCCTTGTAGGGAACCATTCTTCGTCTTTTCCGAAATAAAAAAAATGCCCGTTTGGTAGCAATGTAGAGCGGATGAATTTTAGGTTTGGAGTAAAAATTCCTTACTCCAGGCCACATAATTTTGCAAGAAGTAAGAAACCTTGGACGTATATATGTAACTTAAGGCCGATACCTATCTGGCATTCAGTCGGAAATAACCCTTATTTTCAATAAGATTAGCTCGCTTTTCTTTTTTGTATATATTCCTGTATCAAAACATTACTGAGATTTCTCTGGCTTTATTTATGCTACCAACTAGCACTATTCTTACTTAAACTGCAATAATTGGTGGTCAGACCACAGGAAACTCGGAATACTGCTCTCTAGATTACCCCGGTAATCATGAAATCATCAAAGGATGACCATATCTAAATATATCCACACTAAGTTTATTAAACCTTGTTAGACCAATATTATTATAATAGGCTAAATAAGGCTTGAGTGCCACTTATGGTTTTTTTTTTTTTTTTTTTTTTTTAGCTCTTTGACTCTCGATAAAAAATTTGAAGTATCATTGAATTATTTGTTATATTAAAATATTACTGTTTGGTTCGTTGACAAAAAAGTAGAAATCATCTAAATGAATTCGTAAAAAAGTTTTAGAAAATGAAGAGCATCGTCTAAATATTAATTTTTACTATTTATTTTATTTAAATTAAATAAGGCAAACTGTTCATAGGCTGTCTTTCTAGGTTGAAACAGGCTTTCCCTGCTTTCTATTCAGGCTTATATGCGCAAACGACACGCGAACAAAACCAATACTTCAGCGTAAACGAGAGAAGCAGGTAAATCGTATTTTCTAATCAGATGCCACGTACGCAATTTACCGTGGAAAGGAAAACGACGTTGTTTAATTGAAGAATTAAGAGGCCGCGTAAACTATTTAATGATTCAGTAGATAAAGGATGGCAGAAGATCGCTTTATATTGTACTTCTAATGCCGATTTGCTTTTAAAATGTTCCAGAAAAAACTAGAACAATAAAAAGATCCGAGCCATTAATATTTTTTCCAGAAATGGCTATTAGAAGGCAATAATAAAAATAGAAGCGTATTTTTTCCTCAAACTATCGTAGAGAGAAATTCTTAACGTATGATGCATACCATATAGGCCGGTTTCCATATCTGACAAAACTTTAAAAGCGAAGAGTCCCGCAAAGCGAATTAATTCTAAAGACCCCCGTAAACAAACTGTCAGTTAACTGTTTTTCAAAGCTTTGAGCAAGAAGTCGGTTTAAAGTTTTAAGTTCGACTTACTTTTTCGGAAGTATAATCTTTTAATGTTTCAAAACTAACCGTTCTTAAATTAGGACATGAATCTTTAACTTTAGGTAGGATAGACAAAAGCGGATGGTCAACTCTAGTTTTATCTTTCTTCCAAATATTTAAATCCTGTTTTTCAAGTAAGTTTTTGATGTCTATTTCTGATGTAATTTCTGGAAATTGTTTTTTTCATGTGAAAATTGTTGAAGGATTAGTCCTATTGGAATTTAGACTATTGCAGCCATTGCAGTGTGCCATTTGTCGAGCGCGCAAATAAAAATCAAGCTTGCGCGCGTGTCGTCTTGTTCTCGCACGGAAATTAATCCACGCAAAATGTATGTTTAACACCTTCGCATCGTTAACTAATCAGCTTGCCAAACAAAATTCCACGCTGAATAACCTCGCATACGTTTAGGGCTCGTAATTTACCTATTACGCTATTTGCCTTAGACGTCTTTTGAGCCCATCCCGCATGGCGTACTTGCTTACTCCTTCTTGTGTGATAGTTTTTTGGTGGGATCCAGCCAGTTCTCCAGATGCACCGTGCT
>JANTNT010041667.1:0-12462 GCA_024752375.1 Entacmaea quadricolor | reverse complement strand
TATAACTGCGATAATTTTAACACCTGGAAATCTATATGTGCTAAATGTTGCTCTTCTCGTAACTTACTAACAGATAACCAATGTTGTTACTGACGGGTCATTTAAAACTGTAGGATATAACCGATGTTTCGGACGTTAGTCCTTCGTCGGAGTAAACTCCGACGAAGGACTAACGTCCGAATCGCCAGTTAAGTAAACTCGTTTTTATTCACGGTGTTTCAAATTACCTACAACCAATCAATCGTTTCTATGTATTATACACCGACGCAGCTCAAACTAGATTAATCACTAGTTTTCTTTTGTATTTAGGATATAGCCATTAATTTTAAAGATATTTTTGACAATATTTAGTGTGTATGTTTCTCTCTCTCTCTCTCTCTCTTTTTCCCCCCCGCTCTCTCGATCGAGCAAATTAATTTATAGACGACACTTAATTTGGTGCTACGCTCTATGGTTGTCGACCTCACCACTACTATTATTATATTATTACTTTTATGTATTTTCCATGTTTTACTTGCTATTTGCCATTATTACTTGTCTTTTGTATTATCCGTGTATTTAGTGGTGAAAGTTAATTAAATAAATAAAATAAATAAATAAGTAAATGGAAAACTATTTACGCTTTCACAAATTTCCTCTGCCTTTGTTTTAACTTCAGTTGACAATTCGCCTACACTTTCAATTTTCGTGAGTTTCACATCTAGGCCCTTTTTCATCACGCTTCTTATATCGCATTAACGCATCCGAGCGATGACCCGTTCGTTCTCTAAGTTTACTGTCGACGCCAACATTGAAAAGCCCGGAAGCGCAAGTTACACGCAAAGAATAAGCACTTTTAGGCTTTAGCTCAACTGCTTTAAACATATCAGGTACGTAATATCCTATTAAGAGTATTTATACCTACTACTACTTTATCATACTTAAATCGGCACTGAATTAGCCCTAAGCACGTTTGTATTATTCAGCTAGACAAGGGTCATGCTTTTCGCTTACTGAGTGGTACGTGTGCCTCACTACTCGCGGATCACATTTCAAATCTGACAAACCACCGTGGAACGTCTTTGAGAAATTCACTTCAAATCGGACGACATTTTCGCCTACTTCAAAATAGTTAATTGAAAATTTTCTGTGCTCTCCTCCTTGCAACCCAAATACCTTTACATTATAAAAATAAATTGTATTTATTAAAAACTTAGATGATTTCATGCCTAGCAAACTGGCTTCCCAAAACTTCTTTTTTTCATTTTCGCTAACAATGCAAATCTTGGTATTTCGAAAACTGTCTTATGTAGCAAAGAGAGACAATACTTGAATTCTATATCATAGAACAATAGAATGTGCATTACAATAAAAGTAAGTTTCGTTTCTTTGATTCTGCATGTAGAGACAAATTCTGGCACACCAGATATAAATAATTATACAAAATTTTAAAATGTTATTGTTTTTTGGTCATTAATATTCACTCGTTAGAGAAGTCATTTGAAACGCTTGTGCTTCGTGTTTCATCGGGTTTTCCAAACACTCGAAAACAATAAAATGAAAGCACGAGGCCGCAAATGTTTTCTCGTGTTTGGAAAACCCGATGAAACACTCGCACTCGTGTTTCAAATATTACATGAGTAAACATTAAAATACAACCCAATATTGCAAACGAAATTCGTGTTAGCTCAGTTAGCATGACGCCGGATTGTAACGCCGAGAGTCGCAGGTTCAAGTCGCAGTATGGATCAGGAAAAAATACTAAAAGGAAAAAAAAAATAAAAGAAAAAAAAAAAAAAAAAAAAAAAAAAAAACTAAAACTTAAAAATTTCAAAAATACACAGTTAATTAGTTAGAAAGGGGAAGAGGGGAAAAGGGGAAAAGGGATAGCTGGTAGGGAATTCTGGTTGTTTTGAGACCACCCTACACCATTATATAGATTAAGAAAAGTTCCATCACATGTGATGAAAATGTTTCCCTACGCGGAATGAAAGAAAACCGTGTGTTTCACTGGGTTTCCAAGTTTAGTCATGTGACCGAATTGGACATCCTGGTTGGCTTAAAAGATCATTAATTATTCATGAGATTGAGAATTTATATTCAATTTCATTTGCATACAGCTATTTCAAAAAACGTTGAATCAGACTGAATAGTGTATTCCAAGACCGAAATGTATTGTGGGTCGTGTGACATCATCTTAAGAAGATAAATGATAATCATTTATGTTATATTTTTAGTGTATTCCATCTGGAACAATAAACTAGCTACATATACAAAGTAAATCCCTGTGTATTTACTTTTTATTTCAACTTATCAAGACATACAATGCCCTTCGGTCTTGGAATGCACTATTCAGTATGCAGTATTCAGTATTCTACCTTTTTTGAAATAGCTGTATATCAAGAAAACAAAAATCACAGTTGTCAATGTGATACAAAATACCACCCTCACATCATAGCACTTGATGGTAAAAAAAGGCAATGGTGAACCAATGGAGGGGCAAAAAAAAAAAAAAAAAGAAACAACAACAACAACAACAACTACAAAATAAAGAAAAACGAAAAATCAACAACATAACGGATAAATAAATAAGTAAAATTAAAAGTGAGGCCAGAAATTTGATTACAATGTAAGTATACTGAAGAAAGAACTTTGCAGTGTCATATTTCTTGAAGTGGAAGAGACAATTTTAAACATTTTGTAAATGGTGTCAAAAGTAAAATTCGGTCAGCCACCCCCCCCCCGTATATTTTTTGGCTGGATCCGCCTTTGAAAGGTTACTAGGAAACTGTTCACCTGCTTCAATGAATCTAAATTTCAGCTTTATTATTCGTTTGTAACCACGTGACCAACAATGATGATGTCATCGATCGACGCCATAATGGATGATATATAATAGATTAATTATGGCGTCTGCGAACAGTGTGCGAAGCAATTCAACGATATTTTCAAGTTATTACGATACATTAAATGATCCTTCCAAACAGACATACAAGGATAAAGTCGAGACTATCGGGTTCGATCCTTATGCCTTAAAAAGGCAGACTTTAGCGGCGATTTACAGTTCATTCCGATGGAAGAATATCCAGATATCGTCAATTACCTCGTTCCACAAACTTCGTGGGTTTCCAACTCTCAAATGAAAGCCTACAAGTCGATGGAAACTTACAACTTCTATGTTTCTGGTTGGGTGAATACCTTACAAAAAAAGCAAGTAAATCCAGATAAAGTTTTAGTTTTTGCAAGGGTAAGTGTTTTGATTTCTGAAATGTATGCCGCTTAAACTTGCACTACATCTATTCTACACGCAGGTAAGCTCTGTACGTAAAGGACGATACAACAACGTTTTACTATCATTTAGAGCTGACAAGTAACATTTATTCTGTTCTCTTTTTATATCAGGTCAATCACTCACAAAGAGCCCGTGATACTCCTTTGAGATTCTGGTCTTTTTCTGAAAAGTACGGGACTGTCATCACAGCTCACTCTGACTGCATGGCAGGAGTGAGCGAAGCCTGTTCGCATGTTGGGGTACTTCTGTTTGCGGCAGAGGTTGGTGCAAGGTTTAAAAATTCAAGAACCTGCACCCAAGAGAAAAGCCAGTGGATAATGCCATCCTACGTCCAAGAAATACCCTACTTGCTTATAGCAGAGATGAAACGTTCAGTCTGCTAAAAAGAAGCATGTCCTGTTAAGAGATAAAGATGTCAGACCTTCCACTACACGTGTCATTCCCGATGAAAATTTAATTGGAACCAGTAGAGAAGACCAAGTTACTTTTTTCAGTAACATTTCAAGATCAGCCAACAAACCTGCCATCTTGTCACTTGTTGCACCCTTTAATGACATGTATGTACCTAAAGAGACATTGCTCCCCAACCCCCTTACCGACCAGTTTTATAATGATGAATGGACTGAGCTAAGTTTCAGTGACTTGCTTGCGAAGTGCAATGAAGAATTCCCAGCCATTGAGGTCTACACAAGACAGCAGTCTGACTCAAGATTGTGGTTTCGACAACGTGCAGGTCGTATTACAGCCTCAAATTTAAAGTCAGCCTGCATGTCAAACTCATGTAAACAAGCCATCAAGAAGTCTTATTAAGACTATATGCTACCCAGAGTCACAAAAGTTTGTGAGTGCAGCAAAAAAAGGGGGATGACAGAATGCCATGAAGGTTTTAGCATTTTTGATAGCGGGCTACTCATCAACAATCAGTGGCCCCACCTTGGAGCAACCCCTGGCGGTATGGTTGACTGTGAATGTTGTGGAGCAGCGGTATGTGAAGTAAAATGTCCATACACTGCTAAAGATCTCCTGCCCACCGATTTGGCAAATGAAAAAAGTTTTTGTCTGAAGAAAACCAATGACATGATTTACCTTAATAAGTCACATGCCTATTTTTACCAAGTACAGGTGCGAATGTTTATCTGTAATGTAGAATTTTGCGATTTTATCATATGGACTATGAAGGGGATCTACATAGAAAGAATCCTCCCCGATGCAGATTTCTGGAATGTAACTGCCTTGAAAGCAAGGGAGTTTATTTATTCTCCCCGAGATTGTTGGGAAGTGATTTTCCCGCCCTTCATTACCTGCCTCACATGTAACACCCGCCTCTGATGATGATGCTGCTGAATGGTGTGTTTTTCAGCAGTCCATTGAGGGAAGTACCCTTATTGGCTGTCACAATACAAAATGTAAGATTAGGTGGTACCACTTGCAGTTTCTAAGGCTGAGCAATCCTCCAGAGGGTGCATGGCTGTGCCCAGATTGCAACACACGACAAAATTAAGGGTGTCTGTTGAAGTTTTGAAATTTACTTCTTTTACATAAATTTGAAATTTCAAACCATAATTATTGATGCACATTTGCTTAACCCTTAATAAAAAGGTACATTACTACTGATGTCAGACTCATAAGAAGAAAAAAACTATGGGAATAATGATGCAAGCGTCTACTGATTTTTATATGAATTCTACACATCTTTTTCAAGGGTTAAGTAAAATATAATTACTATTATAGTGTTGTATCATTCACTGATACAAAGCATTTGTATTTAAGAAACAGAAGAAGTATATATAGATATAGATATAGATATAGATATAGATATTTGTATTACATTTCTTATATATTGAATACTTAATTCGTTGCATTAGACAAATTAGCATTTCATTTACTGTGTACAGTAGTTTTATAAGTATTCAATATACATGGTGTAAATATATGTATATTTAATTAGAATCTTAAACGTATTTTATTATATTCTGTAACTAACTGTTTGTAACTGTAGCATGTGCATGTTGTTATATTGCGCGATCTTGTAGTTTTTTGTCATTACTGTTTTGCACTGATGAAGAGCAACTTAGCTCAAGTTGCTCAAAAGCTTGGCATAAAAAGTAAACAAAAGCTGATGAAACAAAAATACCATGAATCTTAAAATGGCTTACAAACATTTATTGAATATGTTTATTTATTAAACACATGATTCAACATCACAAAAGTGGTAAATCATTATTTTTGTGGTCTAAATCTCCTTATAAAGGGTATAACAGCTATTAGTATAAATCTACTAACAGTCTGCCACAAATCTTCCATTCCGATTGGCTACTCTACTAGAGGACTAATTTGTGATAGCCTACTAGTAGCGAAACATTCCAGTTTTTGAGGAAAATAAATGATTTTAAGTAACTGAAAAGTGTTTATATCTATTTATTTGACCAATCAGTAGGTATATACTAAAAACAATTAGACCTCTCGGCCTCATGGACTACAATTCAAATTGACTATTGACTCTTAGTCTATTCATCCTCAAGGTCTAATTGTTAAATAGCCATTGCTCCCTGTTAGTGATTTCCTTACTGCAATTCACTAAATTCTGAGAATTTGGTTTTTCAATGTCGCCAGCCAAGAATATAAAAGGTACCGACTAATTATTTTTGATTGATGGCAGCTAAAAGCAATTTCACAAAAAGCCATCGAAATGTCAGAGTTCGCAGAATTTTGAGAATTGAAGTAACCACGAAACAAATAATTTGTTTAACTTGAATTCTTATAAAGCGGAAATTATTACATAAAAGAGTGCAGCACATCTAATGATTACTGAGATATGTTATATTAAATGCATTGAGTGATATCACTCCAGTGAATTAATGTAAGACATACAAAGGCATTTTTTGTTCTAATCAAAAGGTACAATCGAATCTGACAAGTTTGTAAGTGCACAACATACTCTGGTCATTTTATCAATGGTTGCTAGAACATCACCAGATTTGGATTTTACTTTCGGTAAAGGTTTGCAAGATACTTTGCAAGATTGTATATTTTCTTCTGACAAGACCAATTACACGCTCCAGATGGATTCTCACATTAGCTATTTTGCGTGTTGTTTCTACTTCTAAAGCAGATAATTGCTTTTTACCTCTGGTAAATGCAGGTAGTTTTGCTCTTTGAAAAGCTACACTGTCTGCTATTTCAAATCCCCTATCAGCAAGGGCAATGTCACCCGGGAGTAATTTTCTCAAAATGCAACAGTTCTTTGTTAAACACTTGTCACTAACCCTTCCTCCCCATACCTTTGATATAAATGATATAGAGCCTTAAGGGGTGATACCAATTAAAAATTTAACTCTGTTGTGATGCTTATAGTTGGACCATGTCATTGCTCTAGCAATCAAGCTGGATGGTCGTTCTATAAAAACCTCAGCAATCTATTATTACTGACACTTTGTTGCCAACGTTTCGTTTGAAGACTGAGGGCATGGTTTTCCTCAGTTCCTCACGTTCTGGCCACAGGATAAGGAAACTAAGACTGTTACTCATTACTGTAATCCATCTATCAAATATTCGACATACTGTTGCAGTGGATATACCAAATCTATAAGAAAGATCTTGCAGAGGAACATTAAGCTTTGATCTTATCAAAACTAAAGGTTGTTCAGCTGTTCAGTTTGATCTTGGACAGTTGAATTAAACCTTTCAACATCTTTTATTGTCAAGTCAGTCTGAGATCCCATATTTGATGTGGTTGTATTATCTGTCTGAGAAAATTTAGTATTACTAGTAGTTTCAATACCCGTTTCAGTATCATCAATCTTTGGTGCATCTGTGACTGTGGGAGCTGAAAAATGAAGGTAAATGATCATTGAAATTTTATTTCATTTATCTGCAATCAATTACACTTTTGCTTTTTTTGTACTCAGTCATATTGAAAAAAATTATGATAATGGTAATAGTGATAACTACAACCGCAACAAACAATCTCAAAACATCAGTTCACAAGCAAACATTCAGCAAGGTTAACCCAAAAAGAATTAAGGACTCACCTGAGGTTATAGCTATGAAGAACTCTTGCTGGACTTCGTGTTCCTGCTTTGTTTCAACAAACGAGCTAGCTTCTAGCAGACTCTTCGCAGACTCTTCTTCCTCAATTTTCGCCTCTTATTATTTCTGTCCGTTAACCTGGCACTGCGAGAAACAGGAATAGAGGTATCCTTAACTTTGTCCTAGACTCTGCGTAGGTGCCCAGTCTGGATCTGTAGAAGCTTACAAGTCGGCCGGTTCCCCTAATCAAATGAGAATGTAAAGTTTAAAATTTAAACAAAAAAGTTCATAATTTATTTTTATATTCATCTACGGTTCGCAAATAAAATGTCGCATTCCACCATGTGAATGCGGACCGAGTACTTGACCAGTAATTGACATTCGCTTTTTAAAAATATTGTCTGTGATCTCGATATCGAAAATGTCCTTTCTTTTAGAACTTACCTGAGATAAAATGATCGCTGCAAACTCGAATATATCTTGATTTTTCTTCACTGAGATCAGCTATGTTTATGTTGGAAAGCCATTTGCGTCTTCGTTCTTCTGACAATGTCTTGTTTTATCCCCTTGATTATTTATAATTTTAGGAATTCTGAAGAATTTATACTTCTTATCATCGCGCATAGAGTTATGCCCACAACAATATATAGCACAAAGCGCCGGCATAACGTATTGGAAGAAAAAATAAAGAGAAAACAACATCAGCTGTAGAAAAATATGCGCCACGTGAGTTTTGCATATCACCCAATATGGCCGTCTTCCGGTTTTACGGCGCTTAGACAATTAGTTGTGACGTCACGCAAACGAAGAAATATATACCTTTCCTTCTAAAAATATTAAATTTAAAGTTTAAATTTAATGTGGAATATACAAAGGAATAAAATAAGAGATAAAATCTAATCAGTACTTGTTAAATACAAGTATTTATACAGGCACATATTTACCAGACTAAGTTTTGTTTTTGGGTTACCTGTGGTACTTGATGAATGATCAACGGTCAAACTTTACGGGTTTTTCTACATTAAATAAGCATTTTAAAATTCTAATATTTCATCAAAACAAAGTTTAGCTATTCAAATTATCAGCTGTGTGTAAAGGCGTTATTTTGGGTTTAAATGTGGTTTTCCAGTCAAAGTTAAGCTTAAATTAAAATCGTAACGGCAGTTTACAGCTTCGAGGCCATTCGGATATTCACTACGTTATCACATCGCTAACTAAACTACTTCTGGGATATCAAAGGAATATTAAATAATATTCTGGTTAAGTATGAGATCGATCTATGCAGAATAAAAGATTGAAAATATTCCTTGAAGAACTAATTTCAGCCGTTGGAAATATAAGAAGTGCCGCACCTACATTTAGGAATGTGAAGAATCCACAATGCTCTACAACGTTGGTACCCTGCGAGCAGAGTCTCATTTACACTCCTTCGTTCCGGCGAAGAAAACGTTTCCTTCGCCGGTACGGAGGATTGTAAATGAGACTCTGCTCGCAGGGTACAACGTTGGCTATATCTTTCAATATTGATCGAATAAAATATCGAACTAAACTGCTAAAAGGTTGATAATACGAAAGCATTTTTGGGCAAAACTTAACCTGGTAAGCCTGTGATATGATTCAGGTTTAATTGTGATACGATTATTGTGATCAAATTTCAGCAACGATCGTACATGTATTATAAATAGTTAATCGGATAAGTCCACTTTTTAAGCAAAATCGTTCCTTATTTGAAGAAAGCACCAAATTTGGCACAGATGTAGCTTTTGATGAACTTATGAGATTCAGATATAGGGGCATCGCCAAAAATCGATTTCATTTTATTTTTAAGGCCTTTTAAGGAGGGTTTTAACATGGAATCGAGGCTGTATGAAAGAAATCATCTTTAAGCCTATCATACTATGCAACTGACATTTTCTCACTTGATATTGTCGTTAAATTAATGTTTTAGCAACATGTGATGTACTCTACGAGTTTATATGGATTTTAAGGGGAAGGGGTGGGTATGTTTGAAAACGAGGCTGTATTTAGATGGCTATAACTATCAGACCTTGAACGGAAATATGGTTTGATTCTACATAATTAGTTTTTACCGTCATAAGAGTCGTATTTTAATTAAGCGATAAAAACTCTATGTGTATAGTCTATTTAATAAAAATTCTATGAAAAGTGGTACATGAAAACGAGACTAAATTAAAATCAATCTCTATTCGACCCTCTTAAGTCTAATCATATGCTAGAACTTACTACATGTTTTCCAAAAACTCGATTTAATATTTTAGTTTTGAAAAAGTTTGATTGATAGCTCAGTTGGTAAAGCGCCGGTCTGATGTGCGAGAGTTCAGAAGTTCGAGTCCCGGCCGGACCAACACTCAGGGTCTTAAAATAACTGAGGAGAAAGTGCTGCCTTTGTAATAATATCTGCAAGTGGTTAGGACTTCAAGTCTTCTCAGATAACGACTCTAAACCGTAGGCCCTGTCTCCCATCCCTTCCTTAACCTGTATCATGAACCTGTTGAATTGTTCGTTGAAGAGTAGGGGATTGTTTCCCGGTTCAACAGCCTATTCCAATTGGAAGCATAATATATACTAATCACTAATATCTTCTCATGATTGTAAGCTGCGCGGCTGCCAACGGCGCCATACTATGCAGCCCTTAAAGTCCTTCACTGATGATGATGATTGTAAATAAGTTCTGAAAAGCCCCTTTGGGGAGAACTAATAATTACATTTACATTAAAGGGAATGTGTTTTATAAGTATGTAATGACTAAGCTGAGGAGTACACCACAACATATCGACTATAATTTCAGCTCTAATACTGCACGCGGCTAAATTCGTAAACAAGGATATCACTTTTCTAGAACGTAAGAATGGTATTGAAAGAGATATAACCAACATGGAAAATATCGAAGACTTGCCTACCAAAACATTTTTCCTTCTACCCGACTGGTATGATGAAATACCTTCTTGCGTTCTTAAATATGACATATAGGTTATATCTACATCGCTTTCTTTGGTGTATCGTAACAGAGCTAGTCTCCAATCTAGGTGAAAGTCCAAAGATTGAATTGGAATTTGGAATATTAATTCCTTTGGAAAAGGAAAACCGGGGGAACTCTCTCGAAGTAAGGGAGAGAATCAACATTCAACAGGAATCGAACCTACGAATATATGGTCACTCATATTGATCAGCTCTTGTACAGCGTTAATTGCAAAGCAAATTAAATGGAACTTCCCAGAAATTCATGGAATCAGCAATTTGTTTTTTGAGAATGGAGAAGGTCGGCTTTACGACGCGTTGGGAAGATACTACCCCAGTAGTATAACAAAACCCACACTGAAACCCATCAGCAATTAAACTAACACCCAGCGATGCAAAAACAATTGGGCACATCTAGCGCCCCAAACTAAAAATATATGTTGCTGGTCCAAGACTCAAAAATCTCAGTCTCGTGCTGTGCTTAGCTTCGCCGAGAGAGCGAATGCTATCCCCTGGGATGTCAGAAAGCAAACGTATAACTCGTTCAAACAAGACGGAGTAATCGAAAAGGGCACAACGACAAAGAAAACCGAACAGCAGAGATGTGGAACAATTGCGGGAAACCCAGGGGATGGCCTTCTGCGATTAAACTAGAAAATCAGTATCCCTTGCTGACTAACTTTAGAGGGGAGCTAGCTAAAAAACGAAGAAGCAAATATATTGACAAAAGATTGTAACAGTCTCGCCGTGTCCATGTGAAACGCCAAACTAGCTAAACATTTTTATGACTACGTCAGTGCAATGCCGGCATCCCCGTGCCCACGTGTTGAACATTGAGCACCAAAATGATAGAAGCAACAACACAAATCCTTAGTTGTACTTGTGAGGCGAAGCACAGATAGAACAACATCCCCGTCTTAGAGTGAATATAATTGTGGCTTGTGTCCTCGGGAAAAATTTAAAAACCAGTCTAGGCAGTAAACTATGTAAAACGGCACTTTTTAACGACTGTAAAACCGTGTTTATGCTGGAAAGTCTTTACACTGAAATGGCTGCTTTAGTTGTTCTTGAAGACTGCGTTGAAGCAAGTGGCTGGGTTAGTGCGCTAGTTCAAGCAGATGTGGTATCTTCAGGCGTTGTAAATTTGTTCTTAAATGGAGCGATCCCTCAAACACACTATATAGACATGCGTATTAAAGTAGTTGGTGTTGTTATTGAGGAAATCGAAATCCCAGAAGAAAGTAGAGAACTTCTTTTCTTAACACCCAAAACCTTTCTGATGTTGACGGTATGATAACTGTTTGGAAGATAGAACGAAGCCAAGACGTGTTTAATTACATGCAAAGTTCAAAATAAACCTCACAGTCATACATTTAACAATTAAACCTCAATCACGAGTGGATTACAAGTCATTAGCCTATGTTAGCCTATGAGGCCATGAGGCCGAGAGATCTAATTGTTTCAGTATAAGCCTACTAATCGGTCAAATAAAGGGATAAAACAATTTTGAATGAGTTAAAATCATTTATTTTCCTCAAAATCTGGGACGTTTCGCTACTAGTAGGATATCACAAATTAGACCTTTATTAGAGTAGCCAATCAGAATGCAGGATTGGTGATAGACCATAAGTAGGTTTATAACAATAACAATTATTAAGCCCTTTAAAAGAATTGCCATCAAAGGATAATCAACAGATTTCATCTCTCAAGAACAACAGCGCTCCTTTTTCAAGAATTTCATTTCCTGCCAGCCGGACAAAAAATTAAGGCTTGGCTGAGTTTTTAACCGTTATGAAAACTAAGGGTCTTCACCTTCAATATCACAATGCGAAGGGTTGTTTTTGTCATCAAACCAGTCAGACCTGCTTGATTACTTGAAAGCTCTGTCGCTATTTTTTAAATGTATCCTTTTGATGCCGTGGTCTTCTATAGTGCATTAAGTAATGTTTACAACATGAACAGTCGTGTTGTATGGGCTTAAACAATCTCGAGCCGAAGGCGGATGTTTTTGACGCATGCGTACAATGTTTTCTGACGTCACTCATGGCATCCCACATGGAGTATTGTGTTTAGGTTAACAAGGCTAGGTGCAGGATCTTTGATGCATGGGAAACTATCCTCCTTAAGCCGGACCCACAGGTTTATTAGTATTCTGTATCAGATACAGAATACTAATAAGCTGT
>JANTNT010041556.1:0-12481 GCA_024752375.1 Entacmaea quadricolor | reverse complement strand
CCTTCGGGATCCTTTTTAAACATCTTTAAAAAATCAGACTTTAAATCACTCTGAGCCTTGAAATATTTGAACTTCCAATCTCCATACATATCCTGTAATTTACGGAGTAACTTAGAAATTACAGTAAATGTATGAAGAATTTAAAGCTAAATATTTCACGGGACTCGGGAGGATTATATTTGAAGTTTAATTTTTCGTGAAGTGATGAAATTCTATACACCAACAGATCACATTGGTTATTTTTTCTGGTAAAGCGATAGGAGAATCAGAACGGACTTTCAATTTCTAGCTATTCTTCATTCCTTCAATAGACCACTGAATCTTTCAGTTTGGCGTAATCAAGCTTTTGAATCAGAATAAAGTTCGAGTTTGTTCAGCTTACTTGGCTACTTCTTTTGTTCAGCTCGTTAATTCAGACTATGCTTGCCAAGAAATGTTGTCTTAATGCAATTGTCGTCGTTTTGTGGTTGACTCTAACATTCCCGCCATGTCCTATGCTTTAGGCGCGGATCCATTAGTGGTAAGGGAGATGATTAGTCAATCCCATCAGTTTGCCCTTTTTTCTCAATTTTTCCGCCTTTCATGGGTTTACTGTGGTATTGGCGCGCGCGTACAATTCAGGATGGGTTCGTTTGAACATTTCAGTGTGAAGTTTATTTTGTCGATATTTCAAATAATTTTTTTTATAATACCTTTCAAATCCTAGAACCTAGAATGATCTAACAACTCAATGACAGATGCATTTATATTAGTATTAAGTAATTACAGACATTGGCTTGTAGACCGGGAAGTAAGGGTGGCGTAGCGGTGTGAGCGCTCGCCTCTCACCATGTGACCCAGGTTCAATTCCGGCTTGACGTCATATGTGAGTAGAGTTGTTTGTTGGCTCTCTCCCTTGCTTCGAGGGTTTTTCTCCGGGTTCTCCGGTTTTTCTCCCTCTAATAAAAAATAAACATTTCTAAATTCCAACTGGACTTCAGTGAACGAATAGCCACTATGTGGATGTGCCACTGCAAATTCCATCATCATCATTATTATTATTATTATTATTATTATTATTATTATCATTATCATTATCATTATCATTATCATCATTATTATTTATTATTAATTATTATTATTATTATTAATTATTATTATTATTATTTTTGTTATTATTATTATTATCAACAATCGTGTTTTTCTCGAAATTTTAGAGTGTTTAAAATTTCTTACTTAGAGAGTTCCAGCTCATTCGGATTTGAGCTCAAACTTTCCAGATATCAACAATCAATATATAGTCTGAAAAAAGAGTCTCAGATTTCTAAAATATTTTTTCCTCAAAAGTTATAGCTAGATTTGTACCGAAAACTATCGAAAACGCGGTAATCAAAGATTGACCCAAAATAGCGGTAGATCTAAGATAACAAAAATCTGAGACACCGTTTTGAAATCTATTTTTCTCAAAAGTGTTTCGATGTGTACTTTATTGACGTAGCGGCAATTCCAAGTTTCCGAAAACATTGTAATTCATGTTCGTTCAAATCTCGCTTCAATCCTAATAACCTTATAAATATTAAAATTCTGAAAATTATAAAAATATGATCGTAAAACAACAATTAATAGTAAGCTTTAAGGAAATTTATACTTTAATGGAAGAATTTTTAAAAGCGAACGCGAAATTTGTCTTGCGCGTAAAGGTGTCTTTAACCCCCTCCTGAGACCTTAAAATTCCTGGATTCGCCCCTGTTTCTTGGCTGAGACAAACGGGAACGCAGGTTCTGTGAGTGTGCATTTACTTCAAAGCCTAGCTATTTTTTTTCTATTTACTACTGAAACATTTTCCAAAGCAGCTTCTTAAGAATTCCAATTAAACGTCCGTTAAAAATCCCTAAAAACGCCTTCGAGCAATTGATATACAATGAAATTAAGAATGTGTCTTCTACATAACTTTACATTAAACTTATCAAATCGATAACTTAAATGATAATATATATTTCACCGAGCGAAATGTGCTTGACCTTTTCTAATCGGTGTGTAAATTAATATCCTGGAGAATGTTTCGTATATGATTTTGAAAAGCTCGGCGTGTGACTCGAATGGCTTTCGCTCTAAACCAATCACAAAGCGAGAAATCGCTTACTATCCAATCGAAACGCTTTACAAGACAGCGTGTAATTTTCCCTCTCACCAAATCATTCAGCTTTATCTATATGTTTATATATTAAGTGTTTTAGACATGATTGACATATGTAAATGAGTTAAATCAGTGTAGTGGATGTATGTCCTTCTGGCATAATCTTACACACTATTATCCTACTGTCCTTATTACCATAAACAGTCAGTGGTTTAAATGGAATGTTCTTTTCGACATACAAGCACAGACTGTCGTAGGCTTCAGGATAATCTTTCTTCATTCGGATACCGTACTGCTTCAAGCCCTTCGAAATGTTCCTGCAATAATGGCGTCTTGCTTCCATGTCGTTCACGAACTCGTGCCTTGAACATTTTGGTAAGTAGAAAACTTTTGTTACCTTGTTTGTGTCTGGTACGATAGTTTTAGGCTTTTGAACGAGTGATTCACTCAGGGGGATTTTGACGCATTGGAGTACGGTGCTGAGTTTATGCCGTGGTACCGGGTAAAGAGGAAGATCATCGACTCTTCCTGCGACGATTGCTAAATTCAAGACGAATTCTTGGTTGGGGTCGTAGTCTCTGACCTGTTGTATCAGACTGACTTTGTGTTTACTAACGACCCCCTCCTTCTGGAGGTCGCGTATCGTTGAATAAGAAGGAGGGCTGGGAAGCAAGACGCAGCCACTGGTCATGAACTTCCTTGATTGCTTGGGAGACGCAAATGTCACCATCACACTTCCGCGGCCTTTGGAGCCGAAGTTCTTTGTCGCAATCTTTGAAAGTAGAAGCTGGAGATTCTCCTTCTTGTGACAGAAGTAGACAAACGATCGCATGTAGCTATTGATGCGCCCAAAGTAGCAGACTTTCTTGTGTTCTCTCCAGTGTGCGCGTCGGCATTCATTTGAACAATAATACGTGAAACACGATGGACACGAAGTAAAAGACGTTTTGTCATGACTTCGTACTATCTCATCCTTTCCACAATAACCATTCCCGCAAGTCACAACAATGACATCTCCTAAGAAATCTCCTCCGAATGGTGCTTCGCCTGCGAACGAGAACTCGGACATTGGACTTGATGGGCGAGTTGATACGTCGTCATCAACGTCATCTGTGTCAGATAGGGTTGACAAAAAGCTTGCGTCAACACTCTTACCCGGCTGGAAACGATTAGAAGGGTAAAGAAATATCTCAGAACCGACACTGTCGTCTTTACAAAGGCTTGAAGTGTCAATGCCAGCGGTCTGACTAAGCCATAGTCGAGTATGCGCACTAAGACGCGAGTGATAGGGCACACTCTTCGGTTGGGCGTCAATTTCATTGTGCGGTTTATGCAAATCAGGCATGGACTTGTTTCTGTTTGCCATATCTTTAAATGTTGCCGCTTCTGTATTACGATCTGGATCACTGTCATTATAGCAAACTTTCTCTTGTTCGTCTTGTATTCCCGACAAAATGTGCTTTCCTTGTGAATTGGATCTTCTTCCTTTCTCGCGGTCACGTACTGGAGTAAACGCAGACCTATGAAACTCTGTCACGCCCACTAGGCTTTCTGAATACGCTCGCGTAATTCGCTGTGCTGCTCCGTCAGAGTCGATAATCAAACCGTTGCCTGACGCAGTGATTTGGCGAACGTTGTGTCCAGATTCCATCGTGGCTTTTCTGGACCCCGCCAAGTCGGTTTTTTGTGAAAAGTCTCGTCCGCTTCGATCATCTGTACTTGTTGAACCAGGAAGGGGCTGAAAGGGATCAAACCCTAAGTCATTTCGTTCTGACGGTACAGGCGTTGCTGAAGAGGAATCAGAAGATAGGGACGACCTTTTAGGGCGTACAGCTGACTTCACAGCCTCTAAAGAAGATCGCGTATGCCTGTTCTTAGGCTTCAGTGGAAAGCTGTTAAGAGAAGAAGTCTCGGAGTCAGCATCACTACTGTACGTCCCGTCACCATGGTAACCATTTTGATTGACACCTGGCTTTCCTGGAGTTCGAGTAAAAACATCATCATCAAGATCTTCAAACGCAGTGCTCTCGTTGAGTGGGTCAGCTCGTATTATTGGTACCTCTTGATTGTTACCAACCACTGGAACACTCTTGCTTGGTACAGTGTTCTCATTTGTCATGTGATCCTCTTTCGAACTGTGGACCACAACTTTACCGTTTCGGTTTACGAAAGTTTTTCTTAACAACGAAGTACGGTTCTCAACAGTTTCCTCCGTCACCTTTCCTTCTTGTACAGATGGAAAACCCACTATCTCATCATCAAATAATGCATCAAGATTAGTTTCTTGGACACCGGTTGACGTCACTTGAGTACAAGGACTTTTTTCGAGCTCATTACTCGATGCCACTATGGTACGCATTTCGTTTGAAACAATTTTGCGATCATATCCAGTTGTTATACTACTTACGGCAGTTTTGGTTTCTTCTTTCACTACGCCTCCTGGAGATGATGTTACGCCTCCGAGAAGTGAATCCAAGTCTGTTACTTTGACTATTTTTCTCTGCTGGTCGTCAGAGCTGGACAGAGATGAAGAATCTGATACTTTTTCCAGCCATCCATCTCGTGTTATTCTGTATTCATTATCAGAACCCCCTTCTAGGCTTGTGCTCTTCTTTCCTAGCCCATTGCCAGGCGATCTCAGTTTTGTCAAAGTGTTTCTGGATGAGATGGTTTCGTTTTGTCTGTAGTGCTCAGTAGATTTCCTTTCTCCTTCCTTCCTTTTTTCGTTTATCTCTTCATGCACTTTTGACTTTCCGGGTCCCTTGTTGACTTTGTCTGTCTGTCCTTGGTGATACCTTCGATTTAGACCATCCTTGTTGGGCTTTACTTCCAGGGCAGGGGAACCTTGATACATTGGATTTGCGTCTTCAAATTTGTTTTCGCTTTCAACTAATGATCTTACGGGGGCTACAGAGTCTTTTGAGGAGCGAGTACCTAAGTGATGCAGGTCTGTCGATGGTCTAGACGTTGAAACTGGTCCCTGATTCTCTGAATCAGAAGTTGCCGGGCTATATCTACTCACAGCAAAGAAAGTACCTTTTCCAGATTTGACTCCATAACGACTACTCCTTTCTGTAGCTTGCTGTTTCTCCAAAAGAGTTAAAGGAGACTGTCTTGATACTGTCCTTTCTCCCTTTGTTTTGTTCTCGGCATCAGACAATCGAGTTGGACTGTGTCTGCTCAAAGCAAATATTCTTCCAGTGCTGGAGCTTCGACTTGGTGGGACTGTTACTGGGGATAAAGAAGACTGTCTTTGCATATACTTCTTCTCTTTGTTTTCATTTTCGGCATCAGACAATGGAGTTGGACTATGTCTGCTCAAGGCAAATATTGTTCCATTGGTCGAACCTCGACTTGTTTGAACCGTGACAGGAGATATAGAAGATTGCCTTTGCACAAACTTCTCCTGAGCTTTGCTCTCTAGATCAGATAACGGAGTTGGACTGTGTCTGCTCAAAGCAAACATTGTACCAGAGGTAGACCTTTGACTTTCTTTGACCGTTACTGGAGATAAAGAAGGTTGCCTTTGAACAGTTTTCTCCTCCTCCTTGCTATTATATCCGGTATCTGACGAGTGTGTTGGACTGTGTGCGCTTGCTACAAAAACGGTCTCTATGGGAGATATTTTACCTTCCATTCTTTTTTCATTGTGACTCGATGTCGATGCTGGACTGCGACGGCTTGGTGAAACAGCATTTTCTTCCGGAGTCTTAAAGCGACTACAAGAATTTTCTTTGGACTTTTGTTGAGGCGCTTCTGATGAAACCAGAGATGTAGTTTTTGTTCTCTGTTGCTCCATGTATGTCGTTATTGCTGTGTTTTGGCTCTTATCATTTTCGAATGGTCTCTCTTGATTAACTTGTAAACTAGCATTTGACGTTATTGGCTTAGTTTCTTCTTCCTTTGCCCTTGTATCCAGCTCTTCAGTTGGACTTAACCCGCTTACCGCAAATATTGTTTCATTATGTTCCCTACTTTGAGACGAATCAGGCTTAACTCTGGCCTTTTGATCATCATCTGACTGCGAACTAATGCTTCTGAACCTGATAACTTGTTTTTGGACTGTAGAAAGCGTGTCAATGTCGTTTAAAGACTTCCATCTTGAGGAACCCGGCGACTTTTTTCTTATGTTGAGAATTGTTATCGTTCGCTTATTGCCACGCACCTCATCAACAGTGACTTTTGTCTTGAAAACTCTTTCTGATGGAGAGTCAGAGAAAACTTCATCTTCTAAACCTACTGATGGTCCAAGTTCCTTCGGAGTAGAAGGTTCGGAAAGCCCATCACTTCGCTTAGAAACATCAACTTTTAGTTCATTATTTTCTCTGGTTATGCTTCTTAGTTCACTAAAACTTTTTGTTTGTCTTACTGGAAATTCTGGCTCTTTACTAGGCAGTGACGTCGCTTCGTTTGCTTTCTTGTCTGGCTCCTCCATTTCAATGTTCATATTCGACAGTTCATCACAAATTTCCTTTTTCAAAACATCGCTTCGTTTTTTTCGGTCTAAGCCTATCTGATATCTATTCTTGTTGTATTGTTTCTGCTTAATTTCCTTTTCCTTTTTCAGTGATGTGTTACTTTCCGTTGTAATAAAGGAATGCTTCTGGGCAATTTTTCTCTGTGTTTTTGTTTTTAATTCTTCTACAGCCAAGTCCTTCGTACCATCTTTTTCGTCATCTTTTATGTCTTTTTCTAACGAAATTTTTGTAGTTTTGTCATTTATTTTGTTTACACTGGAATCTCCTAGCAGTCCACTAACAATCTTACCTTTTGGTTTGCGGTCTTCCATATCAGCTACAGCTTTTCCAGCTTTTTCTGTATTCTTATTCTTAAGGTAGTCCAGTTCTAGCAAAGACCAGTCTACTTCTCTTGGACTGAATGTTTCCGAGGTGACATTTTCCTTGATTATTTCATTTGTAGTTTGAAACTTTTTAATGATGTTTGGTTTTTCTTGGTGACTAACCAAATCAAAATCATCAGAAATATCACCAACTCGTATACTTTTATCTGTAACTTCAATTTCTTCAAGAACAACATCATTCAACTTAAAGTCACTCCACTGGAACTGCCTTGTTTTGGATTCTTCAGAGGTTATTACTTCATCAATAGGCAAGCCTCTGGTTCTTCCTTGATTTGTTCGCCGATATCTTGTTTCGTCATACCTTGCAGTTCTTGTACTGTAATCCTTGCGCTGCCTTGTCTCTTTACGAATATCCCGGTCAGTTACCATCTTTTTTCTTTCTTTTTCTTCTGCAGCTTTCTTTTCAGCTTCTATCCTCCTCAATCTGTTTGCCACAATCTGCTCTGCCTTTTCAAGTCCAGTAATGGGTCTGTTTTGTTCAGCCACATCAAATCGACCGGTCATACAGATTTTTAATCCAATATGAGTATCTGGTACCTGATCAATTGTAATCAGGGTTTGAAGCTGTTTTTTCTCTGGGTCTAGTACGATCGATTTCTCAAACTTTGGTTGCACATCTCTCCTCTCTACACGACAATTCCTCTGACTGTCATTTGTTTTACTTATTAGAGTTTCCATGTCAGGCACAACACCTTTTTCAGTTGCACCTGCGTCGGCCACCGTCCTAGTCTCCCCTGAATACAAAGTCTGTGCAGACTCCAAAGATCCACTGACTTCCGGCTGAATTATATCGGACGATTGCGTGACATTCAATGTACATGCGTTTTTCTCTTGCGTGACAAATTCAGTGTCGTGAGCCATATTGTCTATAACAACGTTTCCATCACTTACTTCTTTGTCCAAGTTAGGGACAGTAGATGAATCGTTAGTTTGATAAGAATGCGTGACCATTGGCGTAATATCTTCCACTTTGCCTTCTTTTTTACCTCTCGACAGATTTTCACCTGAGTTAACACCATCTTTGTATGTTTGTTCAGACAGCAGTAGAGTCAGAGTTTCTTTATTTTCTGTCGTGACATCTTTTTTCCCGTGTTGTGTGACATTCCGTAGCGCATCACTGTCATCAGATTCTGAGGTATAAGGTGACGTCACGTTTTCACGCACGCGTGACCTCGCATTTAAGTTTAATATAAAATCAGCACGCTTACCGTTACTATCTTTCTTCAGTTTTCTTCTTCCATATATGATATCGTCTCGTTTATTAGCGGAAACAGGTAAAATGATACCTACTTTACTTGAATTTGGCTCGAATTTTTGACGCACCACTCTTTCTTTGTTTTCTTTCCTTCCAGCCAGAACGATATCCTTTCGAGACATTTCTTTGCTATTTTTGGCTAAAAATCCTTTGTTTTCCGAACCCTCAGGAACAGTTTTCTCCGTAACTCCAACTTTGAAAGACTTAGCGCTTTCAAACTCGCCAGATGGTGAAGAATCTTCTAGCGAGCCTTCAGCCTTTGCACGTTTGATAAGAACTTCATGATCGTTATTTTCGCCAGCGCCACATATCTCAGAAGCATTCTCTGGTTTTCCGTCGATTTTTCTGCGATTGTTTGGGCAATAAACGTTGTTTTTAGAGCTTAAAAGTTCCAAGATCTCTGACTCCGTTGATAATTCTAACTCATCCGTTTTATTTGATTTCTTTTCTTCTTTAAAACTTTGTGCGAACCTGTTCAAATATTCTTTGCCTTCAGATAATTCCGTAATTGCACTGAACTCATTTATGTTAATTGGGGTCCTTAAAATATTTTCCTCTTCACTACCTTTCTTAATCTCTGGAATTTTCTTGTCTAAATCGAACTCTTCGGTTTCACGAACAGAATGTTTATTTTTATCAGGATTTAAGTCTGAATTAACATTTTTAATTGTTTTCCCAATATTTTTATTTCCTTTTGCAACTGAGAACATGCCTTTCTTTGGTAATTGAATTACTTCAAAAACCTTCTCTTTGTTTTTATTCTCTGTTGAACTTGAAACAAGATCTTCTTTACTCTCTCCTACAACCTTTGAGCTATCAGAAGCTTGATCCAGCGTTGTCCATACAGTCTGTCTTGAACAAAAGTCATCTATTCTCATTCTGACATCATAGTTGCTATTCTCACTCGAGTGTGACGTTTCTTCTGACATTTCAGCTTTGTGTCTGACATCCTTCATCGACGTGTTATTATTCTCAGGGCATTCGTAATCATCCCATATGTCGTCTAGGCTACTCTCTGTATAAACTCGACTGTTTGCACTGCTAATATTTATTCCATGCTCGACTGTTTCTAGATTATTTTCTTTGGCTCGTTCGTTCTCGAACTTTTTCGACGCATGATTCTCATCTTGAAAAACCTCGGTAGATGACAGAATTTTATCCAAATCAGTGACCGAAACATGTCGTTTGAGAAACAAATTAAATTCACTCTGTTCTGTACCGTCTAATTCATTCTCTTGCTCTAAATCCAAATCCAAATCGTCCACATCAATATCTGTCTCAAAACTCCAATCTATTTGTTCATTCAACTGTGGCCAAGTGTCATTCACAAAATTGTTAACATCGGAAATTTTTTTAGTTTCTTCGTAAGAATCCACCACAATTTGGGGAATTTCCTGACTTTGGTCTTGCTTTGTTACCAAAGTTTTAGCGTTCTGGTTGTCGTTATTGATCTCATTATTAGTGGTCTCAGACATTGAATAGAATGTCCACGAGTGTTTCAACTGGTCAGACATATTGTTCGAGCCCTTAAACTTGCTGTTAGACAAGTCATTCGATAACAGTTCATTATTTTCTTTCGATAAACTACCCGCAAAAGGATCATTTTTAGTGCCATTGTTTTCTTCTTCCTCACCAAGACTCCTGTCAGGTCCGCTTTGCAATACCGCATTTGTTGTCTCAATACAAACGCTGTCCTCATATGCTTTCTTGACATAGCAATTAGAGTTCACAGAAGCCGATATCGGCAACATGTCTTCAGGATCCTCGCGTAGTTCACTACTACTTGTATCTGCTTTAAAATCCCTCTGATCAGCAGGCGTTGCTTCTTTCTGCGGTTGTATGTAGTCGTTACTCGAATTACTAACAATATTTTGTTCTGCGGGGTCAAAATTGTGGGCCTTTAAACCGGAAATACTGATAAAAGATGTCGTGTTTTGACTTGAATGTGATGTTTTTTCTAATCCAGAGACACTAAATTTGTTTTCATTGAAATCATTTTCCTTGCCGCCTGAACCAGCTGGTACAAATTCTTGTGATTTCTTATCGGTACGAGATTTGTCATTGTTATTTTGAACAGCATGAACTTCTGATATTTTCTCAGTTCGTTCGATTTCCTTGTAATTCGAGCGAAGACGAATTTCTGTAACTTTAGTATTAAGAGCTGGCATTTTTCCTTTTCTATTAGTAAGTTGACGACCAGAACTGTTTTTCCCGAGATTAAATGTGCTATAATCCTCTTCATGATCTATAATAGGATTCTCTGTATTCTCAGGATTGTATATGCCTGGACTAGCTTCATAAACATGTGAATCGGAAGATATATTTGGACAGCACTCGACTGTGTCACCTTCCAAGTCTCTAATTTTACAAACATCCACATTAAACAACTCTTTTTCTTTATTTTTTTCCTTATTCTCTTCCTCTTCATCTTCGTCTTCGTCTTCTTCTTTTATACTCGCTAAAACACCAGGAAAGATCAAAGACATTTCTTCCATTGACGGCCTCCTAACGAGAGCATCCGACATTACTTTAGCGGTTGTCTCGTTGCCCCTGGAAGAGGGCTCATTTTGCCACTCATAGTTGGAGTGATGTATTCGTATTTCTCCATCAATAACTTCATAATTGTTCAGATTTTCACGAGAGGTTGAAGGTCTGCAAACATCATGTTCTTCGTAAAATGCTGATTTTTTCGAATTACCTTTGCCTGTGAGATGGTTGAGTAATTTATTCGCGACTCGCTCTTCTTCATCTTCGCCCTCATCGTCCACGCATTTCGCACTTCTACCCGGCGACAGTTGAGTTATATAAAACCATATTGTCACAACAAGAAGAAATACGAAAATGATACACCAAAGCACCACGGAAATGCCTCCTTCGTCGTCGTAGTCGTCGAGAATTCCGTCTGCACCAATCTGAAATCCTGAGTCAGACCCGAGTGTGAAGACAACCATTATCTAATCGATTTTGTCGCCCTCGCGATCACCAAAGTAGAACGAACTTCATCCTCAAGCAAAATGATTTGAACTGTTGTGATCTTCGTCTCGGTTGTTTTAGTATCTTGTGGTTTAAACTGGCGGTTTTGGGAGCGCGAAAATATTTAATATATACTTGAACAAACTATTCGCCTCTCACCAGTGCGGTCGAATTGTAGTACGATCGCAAAGTTAGAACCCGCTAGCACACATAACAATATATAAACAGCCGCGAATTTGCATAAACCTATCAATAACGAACTTCCCTCTTGCTTAACATAAAACGCAGACAACGTGGAGTTCCCTTAGAGTTTTTCGGCCAAATGTGACTGGATAGCATACGATTTGTTACTAGAAAACTCTTAAGCAGCTCGGTTGGTATATGACATCATTGGATTATTGCAAGAGATGTGTAAGGCCCGATGACTAGTAACCAGCTGTGACACCATTATACGAGTCACATACGTCCAACGATCGATCACTCAACAACCTCGAATTTTTTAATCTATGTCTTTCAAACTGGGAAAAAGCAGCATACATAAACTTTCCCCTCGAACTCAGAAATATCTAGTATTCATTACATTGGTTTTTTGGTCTTTATTCATATGCAAAAAATGAAAATTTTGTTTGGGTTAATCATTGATAACAAAGTAAATTTCATTTAGAATGGCATTAAATTTCATTCATTTGTTTGTCTAAGTCTCCGCGGTCTAAAACTTTTGCCTAATTGCTTATTTCCTAATGCGAAATACATTTTATAATGCATGTTACATATATTTTACTATCCAAAAGTCTTAAAACGTAAAAACTCTAGTTGTTGGCATCCCATTGCTTGTCTAGAATATAGGGACCGATCGTTTATTACGTCGCAGGGAAGCTGTGGGGTACATTTTCTTAAGATTACATGCAATGTAAATTGCGGTTTTTAGCAGAATAGTTGAAATATGGTAAATTGTTTAAAAAATAATTATAGGGGAGGTTACAATGTTTTTATCATCACATTTTTATATAAAAACACTGCCCCACCCCCTGCGACGAAATAAACGATCAGTCCCTTACCACTCGATCTGAAATACTATTTATGCTTGGTATATTACTGGAAATACGACTGCAATATATTGTTAGACAAAATTGCAGTTTGACGAATCAATATAAAATTTTAAAATAATCCCTCTGACTCTGGAAGGCAATATTTGCTCTTGAATGGTTACATAATAAACAGCCTTGTACAAGCCAAAATTGATTGCATATATAAGTACTTTCAAGAAATTCTTTAT
>JANTNT010041445.1:0-12485 GCA_024752375.1 Entacmaea quadricolor | reverse complement strand
AACTGGGATGAGGGCCGCCTCGCTGAACATCAAAGTGCGCTGTGATTGGTTGGTTCGTGCGTGCACCGGACAGCTGGATGTACTCATTTGTGAGAATAACAGAAAAATTATGTAAAGTAAGGTATCTATTAAATTGGAAAATTCGTTATAAAACAAAAGAAAAAAGGACCATTTTTTAATGCGCACAGTCCTTCATTTCTTGGCGGAGACCATAAGAAACGCAGACTCATGGGAATGCGAATGTGGAGAGGTCCCTTTCAGGAAACAATTTCTCTTTATTATTTATTATTATATTTCTTTACTTTTTTAGTAAGCTAATTATAGAATAATTCCGAGAGGGTGGTGGTGGTGTACATCTTTTCACTGACATGATAACTTTCTGTCCCACGCACACTCAATTCTTTGCACGTCCCAATTAAATAACGGAACTGAATAAGCCGATATGGATTGTGGCTCTTACCTTCTTTGATATGTAATGGGAATGGACTGTCTAGAGCTTCTAAGATTACGAAACAAAAGAAAGCAACTATAGCAACGGCAAGCTGCTGAACCATGGCTGGATGAATCAGTACTCTGGCCGTATCTATGGAGAAAACATAAAAGTTTCGTCAGCACCACGTAACTTATTTCCCATACCTTTTAGTAATCAAACCCAGCTGAACTGATCGCGTTCCCAGAAAAGAATTATGGGTCAATTATTGTGGTTAGCATTGGTTATTGCTTTTAAGTCATATACAATGGGAAGTGCTAATCGAAATACAAAATCCTCGACTCTGATTGGATGACCTTAATTATGTTCTGAAGGTTAACTCAGCTGGCACAAGCCGGCAAGCGTCTACAATCCCAGACACCTTTGCGTCACATAACTCTCCCTAGTCTTCTTCTACTCGTCTTTTTCACGCGGCCGATCCCGGCGTTTAAGTACATTGGAACACGATTACGACAAAACTACAGCCAAAGAAATCAAACCATTATTAAGTGGACATTGATCATAAATGGCCGCCCTTTATTAGCAAGACACTTTTCGAGGTCAAAATATTCCCCTTTCACAATCAACCACAGCCAAAACAATCAAACCATTATTAAGTGGACATTGATCACAAGTGGTCGCCTTTTATTAGCAAGACAGTTTCCAAGTTTATGAAATATTCCGCTTTCACAATCAATCCAAAATAAGTGCAAATACTGTATAGAGCAACTGTAAAGCGTTCCTTTAAGATTGACTTAGAGACTACTAACTACACTTGAGTAAACTTCATGACGAGTTGACTCGAGTTGGGAGTACTAGACATTTATGAAACAATGCAACGTCCGTAAACAAATGTATTTTATTACTCTTCACCTCTAACTGGGTTTCTGTGGTGAGGTGGAGTAATACTCATTAGCTCTACGTGAAAAGACAGATAAATAAAGAGTAAAAATAAAAATAAAGAGAAGCCTGGGCTGTTGACGGAGTCAAGCTATCTAGGGAAAAAACTTTTATTAACTTTACAAACATACATCAGACCAGAAGTACATAACTAGAAGTGTATAAGTAGTTCGGCAGACTTTATGTTTATATACAGAAAAAAGTCAATCGAGAGTTAATGTAATAATAAATAATAAATATATAATAAATAAAATAAATAATAAATGCTTTTTTACTCCGACGAAGGACTAACGTCCGAAACGTCAGTTAAGTAAACTCGTTTTTATTCACAGTGTTTCAAATTACCTACAACCCATCCATCGTTTCTAATAATAAATTGTTCTTGAACTCGCCATGGTTCTATGAGCGCCATACTCCTATGATCTACCGCCCATAAGGGGTTAAACCCACAGATGACTCATAACAGGCTTAACTCACAAATGCATAACGATTACCGTGCCTTATTCTGTTATACTAACTAACATAACTGATGTCAGTTTAGTTTTAGGTACGTCCATGCGCTCATGATGTGTTAAATACCATGATATAGTGTTTATCATTTCTCAATGATCTTATTAACAAACATATAATATAATGAATATAGAAAATTCCTGATCGTTGTTAATAACTATAAACCACGATATTAGCTTCTTTCCAGAGTGAAATGAGTGCGGTGTATAAAGGTCTTTTTGATTACAACATGATTCCCGGCCAATATCAATTGAATCTAGAGATTAATAGATTTATACTAATGAGTCTAATGACTCTATTAAGAAGGCGTTCGGAAAACAGCGAAATCATTCAGTTGAAGATAATCACTTGAGAACTTAAGACTCCGCACATGTCCAAATATATCCTGAGCCAATATGGAAAAAGTCATCTTAAGCTTATGTCCACTCAGCACTCAAAAAATAAATACAATATTGAGCTGTATGTGATTCGGCTAAACCAAAAGAACCAACAACACTTGGAATATAAGGGTTTTACCCTGCTTGGAGCTGAGTCTATAGACAGACTGGCGACAGTGACGATACTCGTTGCTTGCGCTCCTTCCTGAGTGCCTTCTTTGATCAGACAGTGACAGTTGAAGCAGTGCTTCACTAATGCATACGCATTAAGGAACTCTGTAATTTTTACAAGATGAGATTTTTCTAAAACCTTGTTAGTAGCATAAGGCGCATTTTTGGATTAATGAAAGATTTTGAACATAAGATGTTCATCAATGTCTTTCAATTGTGTATTGCCAAGGACCGGTATGAAGAGTACCCGGTTGTACAAAAGAGACGCCAATCGGTTTAATAAGCCTTACAGATGTCACGCAAGGCTCTTGATGAACTTATGGGCATTTTAGCTGAAATAAACGCAATAAACAAAAGCATCAAAGCAAACCTCAAATGAAGATTGTTTCCAGAGAAGAAGTGGCAGTTCTTGACACTCCGAGATTCCCTGACCGAATGTATTCGGCAACCCAAAGGTTATATTACACCGAATGCAACGGCGAATGATCCTAGACTATTTTATGCATAACTAAGCATGCTACAGACACTTCAGAATATATTTGAACCAAGTGCTTTTAGCCATTAAAATGACATGGCATTCACCAGGAACAAACATATGCAAACATGTCTGAGTTCAATATAATAGGCAAGACTGTCTGCAAATTAACTAAACCGGGAGGTCAACCAAATCAGATTCTGCACTAAGTTTACCAAGTTATCTGAAGTTACGTTGAAAGACGGCTTTCATGTGTAAAACTTCTGATTTATACCCCTTAAGGGTAAGGCCTCAAGTCTCTGCAATTTTTGTGCTATAAATACTTTAAAAGAATATACAAGAAGTAATCAAATTTTTGCTCACGTTTTAAAATAGATAGTTCTCTTACTTTTTCATCGGTCTTTGGAAAACACAGTTATCTGAAGAACTAATGTTGTCGAGGCGACTGGCCATGTACACCTCGGTAGCTTTGATATGATCAATGTCGGTCCCATGGCTTTACCGTGGGGCTTTGATAACAGTTCATCGTAACAAACAACTCGTTTAGATAATCATATCAAAAAAGATAATGCACAAATAAACCTTTAAGTTTATTTTTAAGTTGGCAAGTTTCTCGTTCAAGACAGAGTTAATAGAGGGGACCCAGTCCCCTCTATTAACTCTGTTCAAGACTATTGAAAGACTGCCTGGGGAGACTGAAACGAGTGACGCACGCGTATCGTAGTTCATCAAATTGAAGCCGGAATTTCTCGTTGCACCGTTCCGTT
Organism: Entacmaea quadricolor; assembly: GCA_024752375.1. Taxonomy (NCBI): domain Eukaryota; kingdom Metazoa; phylum Cnidaria; class Anthozoa; order Actiniaria; family Actiniidae; genus Entacmaea; species Entacmaea quadricolor. The sequence goes on along the minus strand of JANTNT010041445.1, from coordinate 8,816 downwards.
CTGTGAGCTTTTCTCATGTAAACACGGTATAACAGTTCAATCTCGTTCTGGAACAAACCCGTTCCGATATCATGTAAACGGCCCCTAAGTTATCGGTTGTTGATTCACATCATCAGTTATGCCTGATATAAGTGACACTGACCTGCTATGAAATTTTTAATAACAGTTGCGACTTGTTTGACACCTTGTTTTACGATGGTGATATAAGGGGCGTGCGTTGAATTTTGTAAGAGGAAAACCAGAAAATCCTCGAATCAAGGGAGAGAACCAACAAACAGCTATACTGACATTTGAATCGAACCCAGGTCATAATAGTGAGAGGCGAGCACAAACAGCGCAGGCTGGTCACCCATGGTTCCCATAGTGATGAACCGATCATCAGAGTGGAATGAAAAATAAAATGCATGTTTTCGTGAACTGTATTAATAAAATGGTCACTTCTGACACCAAAATGCTCATTAAACGATTATATGTGTAAACTATTTGGAAGGGGAAAAAATTTCCGATGAAGAGAAATGACGTGAGCATTTTAGATACTCTGAACGCGTGTTTTCACCCATCAGAGCGCGCGTTATATCTAAATTATTTTATAATTTGTAATATGGACCGTCGGCTTAAACTTCTCATTCACCGTGCCCTACATTACTGTCGAAAGTTTGATTCACGCTACACATCGCATATAAAAATCGATATATCATGAGACGCCTCGGGCTAGAAATGCGGTATTTTATACTACTTGTGCAGATTAGGAGCAGGAAACCGTGAAAACTACAATGCCATATTTAAACAGTGTGATTGGACAGTGTGATTGGACAGTGTGCGTTTTCGTGTCTTGATTGGTTTGAGAGCCATGAAAATTGGATTCTACTCCGACGAAGGACTAACGTCCGAAACGTCAGTTAATATATTTCCACCAGACGGTGCTACAAATTATCCAATTTTCATCTTATTACTCTCAAGAAACACCGACGCAGTCCACACTAGTCGCCTGACTAGTTTTCACCATAAGTCTGATAAAATACCTATTCCACATATGAAATTGCTCAGAGCTGGTGAATATAGACTCTCGAGTTTAATGACTATAATATTAATCTATGATATGATACTTGATGTTAATAGCGTTCCAAAATGTATGATACCAGACCTTTCAGTTTTGCTTGTTTTTCCAAACTTGATGGGCCGAAAAATATTTATATAGTTAATATATTCGATAATCATGATAGATAAGTAAATGCGTTCGGTGTGTATATATAAAGAAAAGAATGAATAAAAGAGAAAAATAAAATTAAGCCCTTGGCGGGAATCGAACCCCACATCTTCGGCTTATTAGTCAGACGTGTTACCTCTACACCACAAGGACTAACCACATTGGCAACGCAGCCAGTTTAATGTAATGCATGAGGAAACTGCAGCGGGGATTTTTTCTTCTCTTTCCGTGCACAAAACTCATCAGTTTTTTTTGGAGGGGGGAGGGGGTGTGGCATAGGTGGTGTACGCTGCTATGGCATTGTCCTCTCACCAATGCAGTACTCTGGTGCAAGGGGGTCCGAGTATCGAGCCCCATGTACAAAGGCTTGTATGGGAGTTGAGTTTGTTTGATGTGTTGTTATTTCCCTTGCCACGAGGCTTTTTCTCCGGGTTCTCCGGTTTTCCTCCCTCCGTAGAAATCAACATGTGAGTTTGAGTGTTGCATGTTGTAAATACTGAATGTAGTGGTAGTGTGTGTGGAGCGAACCCAACGGACTGGAAGAACCCCTTATGGGGTGGTTGTAAATATCAGTTTTTCTTACTTTTATTATCGTCCATAACAGGTAAACTTTATCATTCAGTCACACGTCCTTCCTGTCACTCAACACCTATCGCATCCGGTAAGTTGTAAATCTAGAGCAGTTTCCGTATGAGTGGGGTACTTACGGTACCGTAAATGACTTCCGTAGCATTGTAATTGAATAATGTCTGTTTTCTAGTCAGTTTTCTGATTGGTTCAGAGCGGAAGAAATTTGAAGGTCACGGTACGTTCATTATTGGCGAAGATTCAAGTTATCAAGTGAGAGAAACAATAAAAAAAGGTAATTGAAGTTACGGCCCGCAGGTATATGTCAATCTACTTAAATACGTCAACGTTTTCAATAGTTTAAACGTCAAGACACCGTCAGATACGTGTTGCGATCCTGATAACTTATCTGCTCTAGCATCTATTGATCATTTCAGTTTTGAAGAGCTGCGAAATCAACGCCCTTTTTAAGCAAAGTAAGAGCAACTGGTTATACAGCCAATCAGAGCGCGTGTACTATCTAATCTTATATTTATTGATAGATATGAATATAATTGAATAACGAACCGCCTATGACCTCTCCTCTCCCTTCTACCTCTTGCTTTTCAAGTTAACGCCAGTGTAATAGTTTGTAACTGTCCAAATTTAGAAACCATGTATTGAACTCTTACATATTTTAAGTTAGTTGTTCAGTGTTTATACATGGCGGTACTTTCTCTGCAAGCACATCTAATAATTTTGAAATCTTTATTTTTCTGGATTCATTTTAATTGATATATTCTTCTTCTATCCAGCTCATATGACAGTATGTGAGATTAAATTGAGTAAATAGTATATATAATATATATCTAACGAAGTAAAACTATCAGTGATCGTTGTTGTTATTGCTAGACTACAAACCATATGTTATGGCTTTACTGGGATCACGTGACTGACCCTTACAGGTCTGTGGTAAGAAAATAGAATATACTGATGTTCAACTATGTGGCAACTCTCCATGATGCCGCTTTCCCTATCTTATCCGGCGATCTTCGATGATAAACTCTTTCGCTTTTCATTCACATGACACAAGAACTTGATCAAATCATTACTAATAACACATCTCAACTCTAGCTGGCCCTTAAATATAGAGAGTGTTTTACTGGTACTTTAAAGAAAGCAAAAATCTAGGCTAGCTAAAATTCCACAGATCTCGATAAATCTCTCGAAAAGAATGTTTTTTGTAACTGAGTACCAAGAAGCGTTGAAGCTAGTAGGAAAAATTATACTAAGTATTTGAGAAATCGTGAACCTCACAAAATTATATTATCCTAGTTCATTGTCTTTTGGGGAATGAATCTTATATGTCTAACCTTATATGCAGTCGTATAATGTGATGTTTATATGTCAGTGTATTCTTAAGTATATTAAATAGTTTAAGAGCCGTCAAGAGCTCATTCTTCTCCAAATAACTGCGGGTGTGTGTGCTGTTAAAAGTGCCAATTAAACATCCTCTTATTACTTTCGTAAATACGAATGGTTTGAGCATTTTTTGTTTTCTTTTGTCGAAATCACTGATTATGATTCAGCTGGATTCAGCCAAGACGCTGTTGAGACTATTGCACTTCAAAAACTATTGTAATTGTCGCGCAACTGTTAGAAATTCTAAAAAAAAAAAAAAAAAAAAAATCAAATCCAAACCAGTAATGCCAAAAGATTGAAGTAAACAAGCAAAGTTGCGCAAAAATGATCTACTGAAAGCAAATCCAACTTGCTGTCCAGTGTTAAAGCAACAGGCGAACGCAAGATATATAGCCTTCAACATACCTTGTCCAAATATAGATGCTTCAAAATGTACTACACATTGTACAAGAGAAACAGTTAAAGAACCACAGACGGTGCGTCTACACAGCTCTTGTGTCCCTTGATATACTAATTAACATGGCATAATATAAAAGGCTTTCTCTGTTCGATTGACCTTTGTTGACATGCCACTATAACAAAACAGAGTTCCATTTCATTAGTACTCTCCGCCTCACTCAGAACATCTTTGACAAACAAAGTGTCATCATACGATCTCTCCTTAAAGAATCGACTTTTTTTCCAATTAATTTAATTGTCTAAAGCACTTATTTCTGTGTGGTGATATTTCATGTTACAATGTCCTTTTGGAGCCCCTAAGCTTACTAAGCTTAAGATCCTATTAAATTGCCTAAAAATAATCCTAGGAATTCCCCATCTAAGATAAGTGGATATAAGCGTAATATTTTCTGCCCTGCGGTTACCCACTGGAATTTTAAGTTCTTGATATCTTTGAATGTTGATTGTTTTGCTGTAAGGTGGCATAACTGAGGAATTATATTAATGCACTGTTCTTAAAATACTTATTCCTGATAAGAGATTGATCATGATTAATGGCCTTGAAAATGAAAAAAGTGTGGAGAGTCTCCGTGTTAATATACCTGGTTAGACTATGTAGAACATCTAGCGCTTTGATGTAGTATGCCTGGGAAAAGTTCAATTTGTAATGACAATAGATATAGTGGCAAAACATGGAGCCGAAAACTGAACATTTTTCCACTTAAGGTGCGGTTATACGGACAACAAATTCGTGCAACGTGTCGCCTAACATTGTTGCGTTGCAAGTTGCAGAGCAAATGTTGCTCTTATTAGCACTCCGCGCGCAAATTTTAGTTGTTGCATGAAGTCCTTAGAAGCTCTCTTTCTGTCTACTCTTGGCAACAAAGAGAATTTGTTGCGCAGGACTAGTAATACAAGCAATATTCCGCACTCTTTAAGGAACTGTGCAATAATTATCGGGGAGGGGGGCTGTAAAATGAGCTTCAAGGTTAAAAAAGTTACGTAGGACCCCTACAGAGAGGTGACTTAGGTCTGACCCCCTCCTGCTTGCTTAAATATTACTGGCTGCCTCCCCCATCCCCCATTCCATCCTATTCCACACCAGTCTCTTTCCTCCCTTAAGGGCGTTGGCAGGTAAATGTTCTAACGTTAAACTTTATTATACTTTCAAGGATGATAAATATTAGTTATGAGACTGCGCAATAATTATCAGGAGGGGTTCTAAAATGAGTCCACTACGGCTTAAAGTTAACTTAATTCTTTTGTACAACCCAGCTCTCGGGCTAAAGCTGAAAATGAGCAACCCCTGCTAACTTCAAAAGACATTTTTTTTTTATTTTGAGCGAGCGAAGCGAGGAAATTTTTGAGACCTTCTTTGGCCAATAAAGATTTTTTCGAAGCAAGGCTTGTTTTATTCTCAAAAGGTAAAATGTTTTATGGAATGCGAGCGTAGCGAGCGCAAAATTTTGAGTACTTCAGCAAATACATTTGCAATATTATTACCTCTCTTTCTTTCCATTAAATAATTTAGACCGGCATTGGGCCCTATTTTGGTTTATTATATACTTTACGCTCCCCCTTTAATTATTGCACATCCCTATGGCAGTGATGTCTTGAGAGTCAATTTTGCTCTTTGTTATATAAGAAAAAGAGATGGAAGTCAGAGAGAATTTTTGAAATGCCCAAAAAGGTGGGGGCTAGAGAACTCCAGCCTTCACGGCTCCACCGCCTATGCAAAGCCAAAAAAAAAAATGGAGGTCAACGTGCTGGTGCTTCTAACAATATTTTTCAAAATCAGTGAGAATGTGTGATATAAGTGAATAAGCATAACTAAAAAGTAAAAAAGAAAAAAAGGGGGTCACCGTGCTTTTTAAAGAGTTATTTGCACAGAAAATGTCGTATCCTGATATCGATGTTTATTGTATGTCAAAAATAAGTCAGGCATTTCTAGGTCTCGCTTATATAAAGAGTGCGAGCTCGTGCGTAGAAAGGTTGCGAAAAAAACAAGGCCCGCGAACGTCCTAAAGAAATTCAATAAAATCTTGAAGAATATGGTCAGCTTCCATATTTGATCACTTGCCACAAGTATAAACTTGAATGCACGCAATGGTGTCCAAATTCTTATTTTATGAAATTTTCTGACTTTTTTGAATTGAGCATGAAGTGTGCTGGTTTTGTACTTCTGAAAACTGTATTTATTAAATCAAATTTTGCAAATGTTAAACTCAACTTCCCCCCCCCCCAATTTGAAATATTTTACTTCATGCCCCCCTCATCATTGTACTGTATCAATTTTACTTCATGCCCCCCCTCTGGTTTTACAGCCCCCTTCCTGGTAATTATTGCACAGTCCCTAAGTAAGGACATCATATTGTAATCAAAAACATATGAAATCATTATGAAATTAAAAAGTAATTGTATATTTCAACGTGAAAACCCTGAAATAAATATGCATTGTCAAACCATTCCCAGTGTGGGGAGGAGAAGGGTTGTTTCTTGCTACTGGCGGTCACCCTGTTTATGCTTTTCTTAGGAATGTACGTTATGTGTTGAACTCCATTGTCTCTCGATCATTCGTTACTTATCGAATAACAATATAAGAAATGATACATGAAGTATCTACCTTAAGAGGGCAGGTGTTTTGGGCAGACGTTGAAAATCGAGTAGACGAGTTAACAAGGAAAAAACCGCTTCTCTCATAAAGATTTATGGCTTTAAACATGGCTTAAACTACATTCAGGTAAGCATTAAAGGTTCGTGGATAGGAATGTACCTAATCAAAGCTTGTTTAGCCTTAGTAATGGAGAAGCCTGAATACAGATTTCGTTGCCAAGTTTTTTTATTTCAACATGAGAAGATAACGAAGGTCTTGATGATTCAGCTGATTTGGCGACGCAAAAGTAGTTGTGTTTATTTTCAATAATACATACGACCAAAATAGAACAATAGTATTAAAATAAAGGATAAAGTGTGTTAATTAATTTTAAAGAGAGATTCGATGTTCCTCTTCTATCATAAGTTTAACTAATTCACTGTTTATAAAGCAAAGGAAGGATGGGTAAGCTGGAAAGCAATGAGGGTGGGTCATCTAAAAGTTGTGCAATAGTCTATGACATCATCACCACAGGGTTCCAAAGAAATTTCAAATCAGAGTTTTACTATTGACAGCACACAGGATCCAGTCAGTGAAACCTGATATCAATGTGTCAATTATCACAGTTGTTAGTCATTGTGGATGTCAATCAAAGTCTCGGTATGGGTGTGTTAGAGGTCACGTGATACAAAATCCTTCTGCGCATGATCTTGACCGCTGTTCCAGGGTTTCTCAATTTTGATTAAAATTCCAAACCGTTTGCTAGGCTAGCTTCAATAGCTTGAAAATCGAAAAGATTTTGGTTAAAAAACAAACTATCTTTTAAGATGGAAATCAGGTAAATAAATTGGAAGAATATGACAATCGGCTTAAAAACAGACTTGTAGAAACCAATTAAAGAATTAGAAGCAAGCAAGGAGTATCAGCTAAGTGCTTATATAAGTAAATTACAAGTCTGAAGGAAGACAAATAATGAAGACTCTTTTACATATTCAACAAAGCTAATAGCGAAATCTAAAATATGCAGTGTGTGGACGTTTATCTATAACCTCTATAAGATCTTTTGTTTTGATATCTAGAATAGAAAACCTTTATTTAAACACGATAAAATTTAAAGCTAAAAGCTTGTGGGGTCGTATCTAACTGAACCATCTTTTTAAATTCAGAATTCAACTCATTTGAGAGAGAATGAATAATGATTCTTAAGTATAAAAGATTTTGATTTAAGAAAAAAAAGGTCAACTAAAATGAAGCCGGAGTATAATGTAATATAAGTACAATGTAACATAAGTACAATGTAACACTACTACAAAAGAGGGTCGTAAAGGGGGGTGGTGTTTCTTGAGCACGGCTCATGGGATAAAAAATAGCCAATCATGGATATACAGTTTTCACAGTCTATAAATCTTACGGAGGTCTCACGACTCAAAATCATGTGGAATAAAGTACTGAATTCCTGCTTATTATAAATATAAAACTGAAGTTAACCTGTCACAAAATTTTTCCTGGACCCCACTTCATCTGTAACCTCTCAGTTACTATAAAACTTCTTAAAAGTTTTTTTTTCTCCCACTTTATTTACAGTGACAGAAAAATGCAAGTTTTGTACAATGTTCTAATGAATCCATTCACCAAATTTTGTCCCCTTCAGCTCAAAAATTAAGCACATAGTTCTCATGTCCAAAAGTACTTGGGCACGAGTGAACGCTGCAGAGCGTCTAGTAAGTTTTTTTAATCTCTGGTATTACTTTGAATTTATGGCAACATAAAGGGAAAAATATCACTTTTTGTTTGCAGAAATCACATTGAAATAAAGGTAATCTATATATCAATGATTTATGAGTGTATTTTTGTTTACTACTCTCTTGAACTGTTAAATGGCCAGTTTAGGTTCGGTTGTTGCCTGCCATTACATGAGGGAAAAATTGATTGGTCTTCACTCAAGGATGATCAAGCTGCCAGCTGTCAATCCGTTCTCAGCTGAAAAGTATGCTTAATCTTGTCGCTTGCTTAAATGCGTCAGATACTTGTATGTTATAGAAGAATGATCCCTTCATACACATGAAAAGTTTAGAGTCTATCAATTGAGTTCTTCCAATAAATTTCACTAAAGCAAAAACAATAACAAACAAAACCAACAGACTGGCACTAGTATAAGAGCCTATCGACGATTGTGTAAGAATTGAAAAACTCGTAAACCAATAATGTTGCATGGTCTATAATTGTGCAAACAAGCAGCTTTCTTTCATTAATTTGCAGATGGACTTAGATAAGGTTTTGTTTTGCTGCGACACAGGCTAGAACCAAGAGCTCATGACAAAAGCAGTCAACCAACACGGAATAGCAATGTAAATGCAATTATTAGTTCTCCCCAAGGGACTTTTCAGAACTAATTTACAATCATCAGTGGAGGACTTTACGGGCTGCATAGTAAGTTATAAAGCTGTTGGCAGCCATGCAGCCTACAATCATGAGAAGATAATTACTGATTAGTATGTTATGCCTCCAGTTGGAATAGGCTGTTAATTGAACTGGGAGACAATCCCCTACTCTTCTAAGAACAATTCAACAGGTTCTTTAATGTCCCCCATGATACAGGTTAAGGAAGGG